>JAMKPZ010000136.1:0-10715 GCA_024699675.1 Amphibolis antarctica
GCCGGTTCAAGGAACTGGCCCCCGTTTCCCCAAAACCCCCATGGCTGCACATGGAAGGGGGGAAATAGCCGGCAAGCCGCCGGCTGGCCAGTTCAAGGAACCGGCCCCCGTTTCCCCAAAACCCCCCATGGGTGCGCATGGAAGGGGGAAACAGCCAGCAAGCTGCCGGCTGGCCGGTTCAAGGAACCGGCCGCCGTTTCCCCAAAACCCCAAGGCTGCGCAAATGGGTCGGGAAGGCAGCTGACCAGCTGCCGGTCTAGCAAGCCGGTAAGATAACCCGGCTACCGGCTCCCCCAAAATTCCCAACATGGCACAAACGTGGTCTTAGAGTCGTTACTCCGAATCTCGCCCACAAGTTCACAAGAACACTCGAGAAGATAGTTATGGAGGAGTTTCCATTAAAGTTAAGATATTATTCATCATTAAAAGGGGTGGCGTACAGACAGACTACTCCTCAGAAGACTCTAAGGGTTCAAACCTCCGGGGCTCAAACCTCCGGGGCTCAAATCTCCGGGGGTCAGTTCTTTGGCGCTCTCGCCTCCGCAGGTCACAAGCCCGCTCCCGCCGTTCTATCCGATCAACTAGCCGGATCAACTGATCTTCTCAGCTCAACAGTCGGATAATCACTGCGTCCCGAGCATAGAGACGGTCCAGCGACGTGTGCAAATCCTCGGCATAATCTGGGTTCAGAGAAGTTGCACCGGTAGACCGTGAAGCAGAAGCAGGAGCAGGATGACGGCGCCCGGTTGACCGCCCGCCAGATGACGAGCTAGACCGCTTGGAGGCAAGCCTCTCGTACCGACCCAAGTCGACTGATGTAATGGGCCGGGTCTGGAGCGGAACCCTATGTCGGCCTCAGGTCGAGATACGGAGAAAGTGGGCTAGCTCCACCATCGCCTCCCCAAAGAGCAACTGGCTGGGAGGCTGCCGGACCGGGAGAATCACGCCACGCATCTAACGCTGAACCGCTGCCGCCCAGTTCACCTGGCAACCCGTTACCACCGTGAAAGTCGCAAGGTAAGTCGCCACACTAACTTCGTCCCAATGCCCCCCTTTCGAGAGGATTGTGTTGTTGAGGACAAAGGAGACGAGGTGGGTGACCAAGTTCAGGTCCCGAGCCATAATGATCCATTGGTCAAAATTGGCATCCGTGGCAACTGCCGCATTGATGTCGCTGATGCTCCAAGAAATGTTCGATAGGGGGGACAAAATGTCCAAACCAGTGAAGCGGAGTCCCAACACCTCGAACAAAAGCACGTAAGAGAATTCTATCGATCCCGACTGAAGGCTCAGATAAAGTCGCGACTCCACCTCCAATAAAGTCGCGACTCCACCATCGATAGGTTGGAGTACATCTCGGCCACCAAGCCGGGGACGGTCTCGACCCGGCGGAAGTCCCGGACGAAAGGAAGCAAGCCTTGCTTGGCAAACAGCTGCTCCACCTCCGGCAATCGATCGAACTTGGTGGGCCTCCCATGTAACGCCGTCTTGATGGCCAAGAGGCCGTCGACGGGGGACGCCAAATCTTGATCAATTTCTGGGGGAGCCACGCTGTCAGCCACCTCCTCCTCGGAACCCGTCGGAGTTCGATACCAAGGGATCGCCAGCCGGACCGATCCCGCCTCCGATTGCCAGCCGGCCATGTTGCCAGTCTACGGTGGCATTGTGACGCATCCGGCGCTGCGAGCTTTGAAGGGGAGTCTCTGCAGAAGCCTCGCCTTCCAATGGCACATGTGAGCTAGAAGCACCAGAGCTCCGTCGCTGTTCTCCCAACCACTAGTGACACATGTCCTCGGCCGAAGTAGTGTCGCAACCATTCCTAGTCAATTCAAAGAAAATGGCCAAGCGGGCCGACTCGGCTCGTTTAGGATAGTTGAGCTCCTCCGCCAACATGTTCCTCAAAGTTGTAGGCAGAAGATCGAACCATTGTCACGCAGACCCAGAAGCAGATTGGCAAACGTGACCCGTAACATTTTTGGTGCAAGGCATGTTGATTAAAGCTCAAAGGAAGAAGTTAAGGAAAGATGGAAGAGAACCCAAACGAAAGCTCAAGGGAGGAGTGAAAACGAGAGGGAGGGATGAGAAAATCTCCAACGACCTCCCCTCTATTTATAGGAAAATGAGTTACCCGGATTCTGCATGGTAGGAAGTGGCAACCGGTTCAAAAACCGGTTGCACAAAAATCAAGAAAGCTGAAATGATTCCTGACAATTTTTAAAAGGTATGGTCAAGGCACAGTAATCGAGAAAGTTGCATGGAAACTGAAAAAGACAAACGAAAATTGAGAAAAGTACAAAAGCACGCGAGGCCTTCGTTCGGTTGCCGCCTCCTGCTAGGTGGCAACCGTGTGCATAGCCGGCTCGAAGGTAAAATCACAAAAGTACGACGTGACCATTCACTGCGTCCGTTGCAGCTTTTTCAATTGTGCCACTAGCCGGTTGCCACCTCCTGCTAGGCGGCAACCACGTGAATGGCCGGCACGAAGGTAAAAATTGGAAAGGTACGACATGACCACTATGACAGTCATAGATTTTTAAAAAGCAACGTACCACATCCTCAGCCGGTTGTTGCCTCCCACGAGGCGGCAACCACGTAACCAACCAGACGAAAAGTAATGTCACAAAAAGCATGATGTGACTATTCACAACAACTTTTAGAAAAGAAACACATGAAGCCTTCACATCACATCCCGATGGCCGGCTCCCACAAGGTGGTTGCCGCGTGATCAGCCGTTCAAGATCAAAGACGTGGAGAGATACGGCCCAACCTTCAGGCACGACAAACGAACACTTTCCACGTTGTTACCAGGTCACCGGCACCCACAAGGTGGCTGCTGCGCAACCAACCGGCTAGCAATATGGCATCCCTTGGTCAAGTGACTGAGGGTGTAAGCCCGATTTTATTGTCCAACCTACAACAGATAATTCACGAAAGCGTGAAATCTCATAGGACCAATCGTCTATGCATGGAGGGTCATTCAACTCTAGGATGTCGGTTTACTTCCTCAAAAGTCATACAACCTCGCCTAGGGAGGGGCATTTTGTTCACCCCATGCTTAAAAGGGGGATAGAGCCGGCTTGCCGCCGGCAAGCCGCTTCAAGGAAGCAGCACCCGGACCCCCAAAAAAACCCATATTTGGTAAAAAGTTAGGGGGATGGAGCCGGCTTGCCGCCGGCTGGCCGGTTCAAGGAACCGGCCCCCGTTTCCCCAAAACCCCCATGGGTGCGCATGGAGGGGGAAACAGCTGGCAAGCAGTCGGCTAGCCAGTTCAAGGAACTAGCCCCCGTTTCCCCAAAACCCCTCATGAGTGCGCAAGAAGGGGGGAAACAGCTGGCAAGCCGCCGACTGGCCGGTTCAAGGAACCAGCCCATTTCCCCAAAATCCCCCATGGGTGCGCATGGAGGTGAAAAGTTAGGGGGATGGAGCCAGCTTGCCGCCGGCAAGCCGCTTCAAGGAAGCGACACCCGGACCCCCAAAAACCACATCTTCGTGTGAATATTCGGGGAACCAGCCGGCTTCCACCTGCCACGTAGCGGCTGCCGGTTGGCTACCCAAGAAGGCAAGCCGAATCAAATCAGGAAAATACGACGAGATTTAACCACGTAAATCTCGCAAATCTGCCAATTACGCAGACCGCGTAATCAAGCCAGAATTACGTCGCCTTCCGTCTTCGGGCAACCCCAAAGAAGGAAGGCAACCCCTAATAAAAAGGGTAGCCCCCTACACCACTCGATAGGCTTAAAAATTCTGGGAGAAGAGGCTGGAATTGCCGGAGAGAGGAGGCTGGAAGAAGGAGGAGCGAAGGATTTTCGATGGGCGAGATTTCCTGGGAAGAAGGCTGACTCCCTCGGGAGAAACGACCGTCCACCGGTTTCGAAGGAGGAAAGCAGCTCGGGGCCCCGATGCCTTTTCGCCGTGCCGAAGTGACGACTTCCGATCCCCATCGACGACCCCCCTACAAGTAAGTCCTTCCACCCTTGCCGTTTTCCATATGTTTTTACTACGTTTCGTCGAGCCCCGACCGCATAATGCCTTCCCTGTGCAAGGGGACGGCCCGAGGACGGACCCGGGTATCATTCCTTCGAAAACACGTCCGAATGTACCGGTGGCCGCCCTCCTGGCTGGGTTTATCCACACTGCCCGGTCGTGCTCAGTTCACGCGTTACCCTTCTGTCAGGTGTTTTTACGTGGAAACCCCAAGTTTCCCAGAGGCTTTATGAATTTTTATCCGCTCTCTACGGGTCCTTCTCGGGTCCGCGGAAAAGTTCCGGGGATGACGCCATCGGCGAGGATACCGACGGCGACCGTTCGAGTGTGCGAACATGTACAACCTAACGGTCCCCGTACGTTTTTCTGGGAGACCTAAGTCTACTCTCCCAATGCCCTGGAAAAGTTTCCGAGATGACGCCACCGGCAAGGATACCGGCGACGGTCGTTTAGGTGTGCGAACACGTACAACCCGACGGTCCCCGTACGTTCTTCTGGGAGACGTAAGTCTACTCTCCCGATGCCCCGAAAAAGTTTCCAGGATGATGCCACCGGCAAGGATGCCGGCGGCGACCGTTCAAGTGTACGAACACATACAACCCGACGGTCCTCGTACGTTTTCCCAGGACACGTAAGTCTACTCTCCCAATGCCCCGGAAAAGTTTCTGGGATGACGCCGCCGGCAAGGATACCGGCGGCGGCCGTTCTAGTTTACGAACACGTACAACCCAACGGTCCTCGTACGTTTTCCTGGGAGACGTAAGTCTACTCTCCCGATGCCCCAGAAAAGTTTCAGGGATGACGCCGCCGGCAAGGATATCGGCGGTGGCCGTTCTAGTGTACGAACATGTACAACCCGACGGTCCCTGTACGTTTTTCCGGGAGACGTAAGCCTACTCTCCCCAAAAAAATGTACCAGAAAAGTTTCCGGGGTGACGGCACTGGCGAGGATGCCGGCGGCGGCCGTTCGGGTGTACGAACACATACAACCCGACGGTCCTTGTACATTTTTTTTCGGGAGGCGTAAGCCTACCCTGTTGATACCCCGGAAAATATAAGTCCTCTATTAAATCCCATGCTTTTACAGACGTCAAGAGAAAAAGGGGGTGGGGAAACAGCCGGCAAGCCACCGGCAGGCAGGTTCACCGAACCAGCCGCCATTTCCCCAAAATCCCCATGGGTGCGCATGGAGGGGGGAAATAGCGGGCAAGCGGCTGGCTAGCCGGTTCAAGGAACCTGCCCCCGTTTCCCCAAAACTGCCATGGGTGCGCATGAAGGGGGAAACAGCCGGCAAACCGCCGGCTGGCCGGTTCAAGGAACCGACCCCCGTTTCCCCAAAACCCCCATGGGTGCGCATGGAGGGGGGAAACAGCCGGCAAGCCACCGGTAGGCCGGTTGAAGGAACCGGCCCCCGTTTCCCCAAAATCCCCATGGGTGCACATGGAGGGGGGAAACAGCCAGTGGCTGGCTGGTTCAAGTAACCAGCCCCTGTTTCCCCAAAACCCCTATGGGTGCGCATGAAGGGGGGAAACAGCCGGTAAGTCGCTGGCTGGCCGGTTCAAGGAACCGGCCCCCGTTTCCCCAAAACCCCCATGGGTGCGCATGAATGGGGGAAATAGCCGGCAAGCCACCGGCCCCCGTTTGCCCAAAACCCCCATGGGTGGGCATGGAGGGGGAAAATAGCCGGCCAGCCGCCAACTGGCCGATTCAAGGAACCGGCCCCCGTTTTCACAAAACCCCCTTGGGTGCGCTTGGAGGGGGCAAACAGCTGGCGAGCAGCCAGCTGGCCAGTTCAAGGAACCGGCCCCTATTTCCCCAAAAACCCCCCATGGGTACGCATGGAAGGGGGAAACAGCCGGCAAGCCGCCGGCTAGCCAATTCAAAGAACCGCCACCCCCCCCCCGTTTCCCCAAAACCCCATGGCCGCGCAAATGGTTTGGGAAGGCAGCCGACCAGCCACCGGTCAACCGGTACAAGTAGCCGGCTGCCGATTCCCCGAAAACGCATCTTTTTCTCCCCTATTCACCACCAGATCCAATATGGATCCCCGTTTCTTTCAATTCCCATTTGTTTACTTGATTCTTGTTTATTTTCATCGGAAGGGATACGGTTATCCCTCTAAACACCCCGAAAAGTCTTTCAATGTGAGGCCGTATGTGGCCGGATTGACTATCGTGTTTTCTATTTTAGAGCCGAATTGAGGTCGGGAATGCCCGGGCTGTCTTGGGGTGCCTAACACCTTCCGCAACAATACCCTGAGCCCCGTATCCAGTTCTCACGTGTTGCACAACTTTACGTGATTCCCGTGGTTTTATCATTTCGTTGGTGAAAGGACACTTTCCCACCCGGTTTTCCTTGTTTTCTACCCAAAAATAAGGTGGCGACTCCGTTCAACGAGCCATCAACCGCACGTGGTGATGCGCTCACACAAACACCTTTCAATTCTCTATACCTCGGTCCATCTGCCGGCAAGGCCGGCGAAAACCCATGGGCTTCCGGGTGATAGCCGGATGAAAGAGAGGGTACAACTAGCCGGCTAAGAGCTAAGACGTGGGGGAAGTACAACGTGATGCTGACACAGCCTTCAGACACAGTACGCAAATACTTTCTGCCTCGTTACCCTATTGCCAGCACCCACAAGGTGGCTGTCGTGCAACCAGCCGACTAACACCATGGCATCCCTCGGTTAAGTGACCAAGAATGTAAGTCCGATTCCATTTCATGACCAGTGATAGATGACTCACAAAGTGTGAAATCTCGCATAGCTTACCATTCACGCATGGAGGCTCATTCAACCCAAGGATGCCTGTTTCCTTCCCCCGAAGTCATAACACCTCACCTAGGGAGGGGCATTCTATTGACCCCCTGCTTAAACGAACTTCAAAGGGGGGAAGTCGGCTCCCTAGAACCCCCATTGGCACAAATGGGTGGGGGAAGTAGCCAGCTCCCTAGAACCCCCATTAGCACAAATGGGTGGGGGAAGCAGCCGGCTAGCCACCGGCAGTTGGCTCCCCAGAACCCCCATTGGCACAAATGGATGGGGGAAGCAACCAGCTACCCAGAACCCCCGTTGGCGCAAATGGGTGGGGGAAGTAGCCAGCTAGCCGCTGGCAGGCCGGTTCCCCAGAACCCCCATTGGTGCAAATGGGTGGGGGAAGCAGCCAGCTCCCCGGAACCCCCATTAGCGGAAAGGGTTGGGGGAACCAGCTGGCTTGCCGCTGGCAAACCGGTATAAAAATCGGGTAGCCGGCTCCCCAAAAAACCCATCTTGGCCAACATACTCCCTTTCGTAAGGTAGCCGGATAGAACTTACCAGCATCTGGCTATCTGGTGGCGGTTGCCGGTTAGCTACCTAGAAAGGCAAGTCGAATCAATTAGGAAGATACGATGGGATTTAATCACTTAAATCTCGCAATCAAACAATCACGTGGACCGCGTGATTGAATTGGGTATAACGCTGCCTTCCATCCTTGGGTCCCCCCAAAGAAGGAAGGTAACCCCTTACAAAAGAGGGCTACCCCCTCCCCAAAACACAAGCTTCCACCTCTCGGAGAAACCATCGTATGGATGCGAGAGACGCTCGACACACTTTCGGCCCTCAGAGGAAATGCCGATTGGAGGTTCTGAAGGAGGAGAGACGCTTGGAGCCCTGACGCCTTCTCACCGCACCGGAGCGAGAGCTTCCTACCCCCACCGACGACTCCCTACAAGTAAGTCCTTCCATCCTCATCATTTTACGTATGTTTTCACGATGTGTTTTCTGAGCCTCGACCATGTAACACTTTCCCCATGCAAGGGAAACGTCAGAGGACGGACCCGGGTATCATTCCTTCGCAAAAAAGCCTAAAGGGACCGGTGGCCATCCTCCCGATTAGGTAAATCTACCCGGCACGGTCTATTTCGGTCAGGTCGCGACCCTCTCGTCGGGTCTTTTTACGTGGAAACTCTGAGTTTCCCAACAGGTTTTACGCTTTTTTTATTATCCGATCACTGCATTCCGAGAGGCGTGAGTCTACCCTCCCGATGCCCGAGAAAGATTTCCGGGATGATGCCTCTGGCATGCATCCTTGCCGGTGGTGGCCGTTTGGGCGTACGAACAAGTACGACCCAGCAGTTCTCGTTTCCCAGGAAATGTAAGTCTACATTCCCGATGCCCCTGAAAAATTTCTAGAATGACGCCTTCGGCATGCATCCTTGCTGGCGACGGCCGTCCAGGTGTACGAGAAGTACAACCCAACGGTTCCAATTTTCCAGGAGGCGTAAGTCCACCCTCCCGATGCCCCAGAAAGATTTCCAGGATGATGCCTCCGGTATGAATCCTCGCCAACGACGGCCGTTATGGTTTATGAACAAGTACAACCCGGTGGTTCCCATTTTTCGGGAGGCGTAAGTCTACCCTCCCGATGCCTCGAAAAGATTTCTGGATGACGCCTTTGGCATGCACCCTTCCCGGTAGCAGCCATCCGGGTGTACGAGAAGTACAACCCGACGGTTCTCGTTTCCTTGGAAATGTAAGTCTACATTCCCGATGCCCCGGAAAGATTTACTAGAAGACGCCTCCAACATGCACCCTTGCTGGCGGCGGCCGTCCGGGTGTACAAGATGCACAACTCAGCGGTACCCATTCCCCGAAAAATATAAGTCTAAATTACCGATGCCCCGGAGAGATTTCCGGGACGACACCTCTGGCATGCACCCTTGTCGGTGGCGGCCGATCGGGTGTACGAAGAAATATGACTTGGCAGTTCCCGTCATCTGGGAAGTCTAGGTCTTCCCCAAAACCCCCATTGGTTTGGGGAACCAGCCGGCCTGTCACCGGCAACCCGGCACAAACGGTTGGCGACCGGCTCCCTGAAAACCCATTTTTGGGTGAATAGTTCAGGGAACCAGCCGGCCTACCGCCGGCAAGCTGGAACAAACAGCCAGTGACCGGCTCCCCGAAAACCCATTTTTGGGTGAATAGTTCTGGGAAATTGCCAGCACAAATGGCCAGTAGCCGGCTCCCCGTAAAGCCATTTTTGGGTAGATGGTTCAGGGAACCAGCCAGTCCATCGCCGGCAAACCGGTATAACAAACCGACTGTCGATCCCCATTTTCTATGAAATGTAAGTCTACATTCCCGATGCCCCAGAAAGATTTCCGGGATGACGCGTCCGGCATGCATCTTTGCCAGTGGTGGCCATTCGGGCAAACAAATGTACGACCCGACGGTTCCTGATTTCCGAAGAAGTGAAGATGCCCTACTGGGATAAGGCCACCGGCCTGCATCCGTACCGGCCTGCATCCGTACCGGCCCTGGCCAAGTGGTAATGTAAGTTCTCATCTCCAGTCAAAGAGGGGATATGACACGGCAGCTGACATATTTAGCCGGCTGTCCGGTGGCCCAGTCGGCTGCCTCACCCGACCTTCAGTTCCTCTGCTGAGAGGGTGACCTTCGTATCTTTCTCTCCCCCATTCACCACCAGATTCGGTGTGAAACCCCGCCTTGTTCAATCTTCATTCGTTTTACCAGAAGGGATTAGGTTATCCCTTCCGATGCCCTGGAAAGTTTTCCAAATGAGCCCATGGATGGTCAGACTGACTGTCGTTGTTTCCCGCTTATAGAGTTGAAGAGAAGCTGGGAATGCCCGGGTTGTCTGGGGGTGCCTAACACTTTCCCCAATAGTACCCTGAGCCCCGTATCTAGTTCTCTCGTGTTACACGATTTTACGTGATTGTTGTGGTTTTATCATTACGATGGTGGAAGGACACTTTCCCATCTAGTTTTCCTTGTTTTCTACCCAAAAATAAGGTGGCGACTCCGTTCGACGAGCCATCCACCCCACGTGGTGATGCGCTCGCACAAACACATTTCCATTCTCTGTACCTCAGCCCATCCACCAGCAGGGCCGGTAGAAACCCATGTGCTTCTAGGTGATAGCCAGATGAAAGAGATGGTACAATATCCAATTCACTCAATTTAAGAGTCAAGGGTACTCTTCGAAGCCAATCTGTTCAAAATCCCCGCCTACCTAATGGGTATTTGGCTCATGGATGGGATGAGCAACACCACAAAAATTAAGCCATTAATGCAGTAGTTTGGTGGTGTCTGTTTATAAACCACCTAGCTTTCTTGTGAGCCATTAGAACTCCACAAGAAGACATAACATAAATATATACTATTGTTATCATTTCTAATATATTGTTTCTTTCATTCTGAATATATTGCACCCTTATCCTTACTTTTTACTGATGTATTGCAATTGCACTTAATTTATTTAGCATTACTCTTGAATTTAGTATGATTCATTTTTTCGAGTTTAATGCATTCTCCATTATTCAGCATGAATCAAATTTTTAAGATAGGTATCAAGGGTATGCTTATTATTATGTCATATTTTTAATTCTGTGTCATATTTTTGCTCTTCTATATTGAACTTTTCCATTTACATTGAGGACAATGCAAAGGTTAGGTATGTGGGGGAGGGCACACTAAAATTTTAAAGTTTTCAAAATTTTCAGATATTTTTGATAATTTTTTTGATTTTCTTGTTGGTTTTTATGTTTTTAAGATGAAGTCAAACTTGAAGGAATGTAAGTTTCAAGTATTGCTATTAGGATTAATGGGAAGACCCTATCATATTTTGAGAGGAGAATCTCCAAAGCCAAATTCAAAGCAACTTATTGCCCTTAGAGGAGACAGATTTCAAATTAAATGTACAATGGGTTGAATCTTTCTATTTCATTTG
>JAMKPZ010000138.1:0-100691 GCA_024699675.1 Amphibolis antarctica
CGAAATCCCAAATCCTAAATCCCAAATCCCAAATCCCAAATCCTAAATCCCAAATCCCAAATCCCAAATCCTTGACGAGGGGACTTCCGGTGGACTGCACAGGTGAGGATGATTGGGGAAAATCAATCGTTTTTTTTTTTTTTACACGGCTGTCATCGGCGGGAAGGGAAATTTTTTCCGCGCGGTTGTCATCGGCAGGAAGGGAAATTTTTTTCATGCGGCTTTTTTTTTCCAACACTCTCTCTCTTCATCAAACAGCCGTTCATCTTTCATCCAACGGGTGCCTACAGAACTCAGTTCTGTAGGCACCTACAGAACCATTAAACCCAAATATAATATATATATATATATATAATTTAATTTTCAAGAATTTCCACAATATACATAAATTATTCAAAAAAAATTTATTTTTCCTAATTTTCCTTTTTTTTTCTTTTTACTAAATTTTTGTTTCTAAAATTTTCAACGTATAGACATTTAAAGAAAGATTTGTATCGTACAGAAATATGTAAAACGATAAATTTTTAAAAAAAATTCTAATTTTTTAACATTTACAACGACTTTGTTAATATAAATAAAATGATTTTCCTGAATTTCTGACATTCCTCTTCACGAAAATCCCTCCCGACTCATGTATTTATTATCAATATAGGAGAATTTTTGTTTTGCATTATAAATATAGAACTTTTTAAATTTTTGCAACACTTGTAGAAGAATTTTATCAAATATATTAAATTTTGTAATGGTACTACTCAATTATATCTGGAATGTTGAAAATTTTAATTTTTACGATTTCCGTTTACATCCATATTACAAATTTTTCATAAATCTTCGTAATTTTTTTTATTTTCAAATTTTCTATTTTCATTTCTTCTGAATTTTTATTTCTATGATAAAATCACTGTAAACGTACACGCACGATGAACACTCGAGATTAAAGTTTCGTTCGGCTGCAAAAGATTTTTGAAGTAATTTTTTTATTATAAAAAATTTACCAATTATGTATACATTTTTTGATATATTATTTTTTTAAAAAATAATTTATATTTGACGGAAGATGCATCTCTCCCTTCCGTTATTTCAGCAGAAGAACTCCCTGTTATAAAAAAAATTATTAATTTGTTGTTATAATAATATTTTTATAATATACATGTATTTAATTTCACCATTTTTTTTAAAAAAAATTTTCATTTTAATGACGAGAGGAAATTCTATTATCTTTTATTATTTTCGTCATTTTAAATCCTACCCATTATTTTTTTCATATTATTATACATATATCTTCACATTTTCCATACACACGTACTCATACCTAAGAAACTATAAGTACATACGACTAAAATCATATGTTTGTTATAAAATTTTTAAGATTCAGTTTTTAATAAACAATAAATTGTTTTTTTTTTGGCTCTTGGTGTCGGGAGAAATTGAATTATGTTATTAAACCTTATTCCGGATCCGAAAATATTCAATTATGATTTAATCAAGTTCAATTTAACGGTATTTAACCTACCAGATCTAGATTACTTTTCTAGTTTTATCTTCCATCACGTGATGATTTATATTATTGTGAAAACAGCAAAGAGTATGAACTACTGTCATTAATTTAAGGTTTCACTTGATTTTAACTTTATTTAATTCTTAAAATCACTTTGTTATTATCTTATAGATTTCAATATATAAACTTTTATCATTCAAATTACTATATAATTTTAACTTCGTTCATGAAAATAACTCCAACTTCAATTCTATCCTCTCTTCTCCTTCAATCGTTTTGGAGCCATGTTGATCGATGATCGATAGTGGAATCTTCGAGGCACGAGTGTGCTGTTGATGTGGAAGCGATTTGCACAAAGGGAGAACCCGATGAAACGCGCAAGACCATCGTGTGGTGTGATCGCACCACCGGTTTCAACATGATGGTGGTGGAACCTTAGGGTTTAGGGACCTTCATTTTTCTCTTTATTTCTTTAATTTCAATAGGATTTTTGTAGTTTATTTAAGGAAATCGTTTGTGTTCGTGATTGAAACTTGGTAGAATTACATTTTTTTTTCAGTTTTACATTTGTTCTCTTTTCTTATTATATTTTTTAAAGTAGTTACTCTTGTGTTAATTTTGTAGTTAAGGTATAGTTAATGTTGTGGTTGAAACTTAATTTGTGAATGTGTAATGGACTGATTTTCGTCTTGTTGCTGCCATTTTCACTTGGATGCAAGGATTTTTTTCGTGTGCAGCATTGCTTCTGTTGTGTTCGAGTGATTTTGCTAAAAAGTGCATGTTGAATTTTTGCTGAAACAAGTATTACATTATAATTCCTGAAACTTAGTGTGGATTTTGATAATAAGCAGGTGTAACATCTAATTGCAGTGACATCTTTGTTGAAAGGAAATTACAGTGTTCCATGTTATAGATATAATATGCATATTTTCCATTGAAAATTGATTAATTGCACAGATCTACAACTCAAAGTTATATCTCTTTTTTATTGCAAGAATCATTATCTAAATCACAACTTCTTGTAGAATACAACTTGTATTTGTCAGAATTACAATTGACATTGTATACTTGCAGTAATTGAATTAAAATTTTGAACAAGCTTCCACAAGTTGCTAGTGTGAGAGAAGGGGAAATGGGAGAGGGGGAAGGGGGCGGGCGCCAATGGAGTTTTCTGTGTGGGGGGATTGACGACAATGGCGATGGCAAGCTAGGATTTTTTCACAACGGAAGTAGAGGCTTTTTTGTGGCGAAGAGAGCCAAGGATTTCAACCAAGAGAAGAGAACCTTTTCACAAGTGCAGCTTTTTTTCGCATGTAGGGAGAGGGTAGTTTTTTTTCGTAGGGGGTATCAACTATATTGACAACTTGGAAAAGTCATCATTAAAGAGAGGTATTTGTGATAGTTAAATTTATCTGACCATTACAAATAACTTATTTTCTTGTAGTGGAAGGAATGTAAAGTAGTAAGCAATGTTAGTTCTTTTCTTGGATATCTTTCCTCCCTTGCTCTCCCCCTCTATTTATGAGGGAGATCTTACCACCCCTCCACAACGAACAGTCGTTACATTTTCGGCCATCAATGCTGGAAACAGTCGTCTATTTATTTGTCCATTATTATGCTTTGTTTCATTTGTTGCATATCTTCCTTATTAATGATCTTTAATAACCATTTGCTAACATCTCTTACTTGGTCATAAAAACCTTGCACAAAATTCCATGCATAGAAATGTTAACTTCCATTCTCACTATTTGTGGAGCGTGCAATTCCTATTTTCCACTCCTACTATTCATGAGAATGTTTCTCATTTTCATCATTCATGGAAATATTCCTTAACCCCATCAAGTTCACAAACTTGATAAATTTTTCCACTAGAATTCCTTTTGTTAAAGGATTAGAAATCATATCATCCGTGGGTATGTAAGTTAATTTTATTTTCCCATTTTCAACAATACCACGAATATAGTGATAATGTATATTTATATGTTATCCTCTTAAACATCAAACTTGGCTAGATCCACTATCAAATCTTAGGATCTAGTCAAGATCAAGATGCATAAAACCCAAAGGCATTTATTTCATGCTTGGGCACCCAGATCCCTACCTTTCAAGATTCAAGGCCGGCTACAGCAAAAAAATGGATGAATGAATAGATAATTAAAATAATTATTTTCTGATGAACAGAACTTGGTTGTGGGGTGGGACATCTAGAAAGGGTGTGCATCTACTCAGTTGGAAGGAAGTTTGCAAGCAATATAAATATGGGGAATTGGGCATCAGCTCTGTTGAAGAAATGAACAAAGCTCTAATATGTAAGTGGTGGAGGTGATGGAAGTCTCAAGATGATCAAATATTTTATCAATCTCTATTTTGAACAGAAAATATGGTTACACATTAACATAGGGAGCATTTTCCTGTGCTTGTATCCCATGTTTGTAGAGGCATCATGTCCATGGAGGAAATTTATGAAGAACATCAGAAACAAGGTGAGAGATCAAGAACTATTGTGAGCTTCTTAAAGGGCATTTGGATGGACAATAACAGGCAGTGCAGTCTCTTCCTAGAAATTGACTTGACTATAGAAAACTCTGAAGCTAAGGTCTGTGAAGTGCTTTTTTATGGAGACCATGAAGTACTGGAATCTACACCTATGATGCAATCTATATGATAAAATAGATGGGAAGGTTGCCACCAAAACTACATCAAAACCTAAGATTGTAGCGGAATAAAGTGGACAACTAGATATGGGCCAGATCACCTTCTAGGACTTTCACTGTGCCTACCTGCCACTTAACCATGAGAAGAATGCTAGAACAATAGCCACAAACTTATGTGGTAGTCTGGAATGGAAGATCACCACCAAAGATAAAGCCTTTATGTGATGTCTAATGCATGGAAGACTGGAAACTAAGATATTTAGAAGTAAATGGGTAGCAATGGAGGACATCTACTGAAGATTTTGTGGCTTGGGCCCCAAGGACATTGAGCATTTATTTTGCATTTTGAGTGCCAAAGTGTGGAGTCAGGTTACTACTTAACACTATCGAGGGAAGTTACTGCCCAAGCTCCACTGAGGATGTATTGGGCTTAACCAGTTACTATCCAGCTACACAATCTGCAAGAGTTTTTTGAAGTATAGAAATGCAATTGTGTTTAAAAATGAACAGTGTAACAAACATGATTTATGATATCATATTTGTTAATAAAAAAACAACTTGAAATCTCACCTAACGGTGCGCGGACATGCAACCAGAGAGGACGAGTCATGGCAAGGGAGGATGGCTGACGGGCAGGTGTACGAGGTGAGGAAGGATGCCGGTGAGATCCAGCGAGGGGGCATGCACGAGGCGAGGATGCCGACAGACAACTGTGGGCACACAAGATCCGACAATGCGGGCGAATACCACTGATGGCAGACCAGTGGATGAAAGGCTAGGAGGCAGACGTACGACGGATGGAAGGGCTAGGAGGCAGACGACAAATGAAAGGGCAAGGAAGCAGATGGCGAACCAGCAATAGGGCGCAAGGAGGTGGCAAATACAATGTAAGGGTGATGGATCTTAAGTACATAGGCGACAGTTTTTCATATTCGTCACCTATTCCCTATAAAAGTAACAGATTTGAGGTACATAGGTAATAAATGGTAAAATCTATCACCTTTACAAGGAAAAAGTGAAAGATGGAAGTTTACATCTAGTACATTTTCCCTATTTTCCTATAAGCATTGCTTTTTTCTAAGCACAACTACAATATCACTTCAAGAGCTCTATTTTGAAGTTGAAGCAAATACAACTTAAGTAAATAATGTAAAGAGGTTGTGTTAGGCATGAAAGACATGCATGCAATTTTGTTCATGAATAGATAGAAATATGTATTCACTTGAAAGAATCATATCACATGATGTATACTTATATATGGGTTGTGCATAGGTCAGATTTTTATATTTTTAAATTCTATGAAACTCATGCATTCACATTCTGGCTTGGGTGGCTCTTTAGATTTAGTCTATAGATCCATGTAAACTAGGCCTATTAGGTTTATTAATTTCCAACCAATTGCATGGGCATGGACATATATGTTCACAACTTTTTCTAGCTAGGCTTCTTTATCCCCTTTTTTCTTGAGCCCAAAGGTCTAATATCTCCATAGGCCCCAATAGGCCCATATATTCAAAGCACCAATTCACTCACTTTATACTTAAGTGCACAAATGCATCATATAGAATAACACTTATTAGACCACTTGCAAGATCAACAAAGTTGGACATGTAGGGTGTTTAACCTCTTTCCCATGTGTACCCATAAAACTTATTCCAAACTTTCTTGTTGGGCTATAATGAGTCCTATCCCTTTAAGGAAAATGTCATTTACATATAAGCATGTATCATAAAGGTTTTCCTAGTTTAACCTTCATTAGACTAGGAAGCGACTCTTTTTTCAACCTAATAGCTTGTTCACCCTAATCCAAGCTACCTGAACCTTTAGAGGGCCCACCTCATCTTCTTTAAGTTCTTGAGGTTGATGTAGAGTGTTGTAAGGTGGAGACTCGATCTATTCTGTGATGTGAGAAAATCACGTTACAATATGCCACTATAAGAAAAAGGGGTATTAGTGACAGCTAAAATCGTCACTAATTATGTAAAAATCCGTCACTAATTTAAGTTTTCGTCTATCACTATATATGGTGTCACAAAATAGAATTTGTGATGGATGACTTTTTTGTGACAAATCCTTACGTATTCGTGACAAACATATATCTATCACTAATAGTAGTTTTAGTGACGGAAAATCTTTCACAAAATACTTAAAATCCATCACAATTTATGAAAATCTATCATGATTTCTATTTTTAGTGATAGAAAATTTATTACAAAATATTGAAAATCTGTCATGGTTTCTATATTTAGTGACGGATTTTTCGTCACAAAATATAAAAAATCCATCACAATTTATGAAAATCTGTCATAGTTTCTATTTTTAGTGACAGAAAATCTGTCACAAAATATTGAAAATCCTCATAATTTATGAAAATTTGTCACTGTTTCTATTTTTAGTGATGGAAAATCTGTCACAATTTATGAAAATCTATCACAATTTCTATTTTTAGTGACCAAAAATCTGTCACAATATTATTAAAATCCATCACGTTTTCTATTTTTTACAAAGATTCGATAACAATTTTGTCATTCATTGTAACTAAAAATCGGTCACAAATTTGTAAAAATCTGCCACAATTATTGTAATTAAATGCATGTGTAATCTTGTATAATATTGATCACATACTCATTAACATCATAAATAACATACACAATTACATTTAAAATCATAATAACCATACACATCCACATTCAACATCATAATTCAAATAACATACACATCACCTACTAGTTATAAACATATTCAGCAGATGTTCCATCAAGTAATACCAATACAACAAAACTAATACTTAAATGTTCATTTACGTCTCATTCCATCAACTCATTCCATCAGTAAATTTCACCTACAACATTTTCAATAAAAAAGTTATCAATATTATGACATTGTTAAAATAGTAACACAATGTATCATATAAATATAATAACGTACAAATTGCATTAATACTTTTAAAGAAAATACTTACAAATTTTTTTAATCATGCAATGTTGCTTCCATCATCTCCTATTATATTGTATCTTCCAAATAACCTCAAGATTGGTGTTTCCTTTTGAATATCGACTTTGATTAATACTTCACATTAATCAATACCTAAAGGAACTCCATGCACCAACATTTTTGGATCATCACTTACAAAAAGCCCAACTACCACCATTTCAAGTCCAAGATAGACTGAACAAAGACGTAAAGACAATGGACATTGCATATGTGAAATTCAATTGTACATTACATGTTATACTTGAGATGAATTAAAAAAAACCTCATCTTTACCATTTATAATAAAAAGAAATATATGATTTTTACCTATTCTTCAATAGTCTCTAATCTCGTTGGCATTATCTCATTCATCATCCTACCCTACATTAATAACAAAAGTAACAAAAAAAATGTATATAACATAACTATCATTAATTGTATCATAATTATTTGTATACGTACCTATACAGAAACTGGTGGTGAAGTCTATTAAGATGATAATCCTAAACTAAATGGTGTGTGTGGGCTGCCATAACTTGGAAGAAGCTACAATTTAAAAACAAACAAAATTACATTGATAATATTGTTCTCATTGCATATTTCTATGTATATAACATAATCTTAACTCAAGGAACTTACTTGTAATATTAAGTCATTCATCTCCTACAATTCAGTTTCGAATATTCTTTGCATATCATTCATTTTTTTGCCTTAAATCATCGATGGAGCTTGAAGATTGACTAGTAAATTCATAACCATCAAAATGACTGTCTTCTAGATGGGGTCCAATAGTCTATAGGTCTAGGACCTAATTCTAGCCTTCGTATATGTCCTCATTGCTCCTTCCTGAGGACTTACCCTAATACATCATGTGGACTTTATAATAAAAGTCAGCCTCATATAATTGAGACGATCACATAATGATCTGTTGACATCTTCATCATTAGTGTAGAAATCTTTCATGTGTTCATATCCCCAATTATGTTCTACTCTATCATCCATCTCTTGAATCATATCATACATATCTTCAAGTATTTCTTCAAGATCATTACCACGATTCTCTTGTTCATATACTTCCCACACCATGATATGTCCACATACATGGTGTAATTGATTATACCATTCCATAGCAAATGTTCCTGAACTATCTTCAGTTCTTTCCACAACTCATTTACACATCGTACACAAGGACACTTCTTTTGCCTTGAGACCAAATCATGACTTCTACGTACCCCACTTCATGAACTCACACACTCTTCTAATATATTGCAATGTATTCCTACATATAACATTTACGTAGAGTTAAATGAAGACCATTTAAAAATTCTAAAAAACCTATATGATTCTGGACTTTATTATACCTTGACTTTCGAATCCAATTTTTATTTATTATATTTGAAAAATAGATAACTTCCCCTGTGTATGAGCCGTCACCGAACCATTGAGAAAATGCTTGCTATGAATGGTTCATAGAAAACTTAACAAAAACTCACACGAATTAATTAAAAAATAGAAAATAAAATTTATAAGCATACAAGAGATATAAAAAATGTTATTCATAAGCAAACACCAATTTTTTTAAAAGTATTTAAAAATTATAACAGTTATGATATGATTCACCATTTAAAAATGTTAACAACAGTTAAGATATTTGTAACATAATCTCCATAGTTTTAGAGATTAATTTAATCATCCTTTTTTTTGAATTTTTATCATTTTATTTCTCAATTCGAAATATTAACTAACATTAAGCATCTAACTACCAGACCGTAGGGAGTTATATATATATATGTGTGTGTGTAAAAGACACCTTTATATTAATTTGTGAGGACAATCAAGGGAATAATTTTCATGACATTTACGGTGAGGACAATACAAAGGTTTTGTTTGTTTTTACGTTTTTTATTATATATCTTTATTTTTTACTGTATATTACAATATTTTACAATAATATTTATCAAATAATTTTAATATTTTATAATAAAAAATATATCAAAATATTTATATCATAAATCTTATAATTTATTAAAAAACGTAATTTTCACCAAACCTAATTCTATCGTATAATTAAGAAAACACACTCAAGGTACATATACTTGATCTCTCCATGAACCCCTTGGATAATACACGTACTGACTTTGTATATATGTTAATTGCTTGAAAATTCTGCTTGAAACTAGTTTTAAAGGTTGAAATCAAAACTAATGAAACAAACAAATTAATTAAGGTGCATAGTAAGTGATGTGATCGATGTAAGTTTATACCCGAAAATTTATACAATAAGTAATAATAATGTCACTGTAATTAAAGTTAGAAATAAATAAAACATCAATGTAATGTTCTCTGAAGTTGGCAATTAAGGTCTCCCGAAGATGACAATAGGAAAGGGGTAGGGGAAGGACCCTCCCCACCCACCCTGCAGAGAAGCAAAGTAGCATCAGCATGATGCCCCCCACCCTTAAAATGGGTAGGGCTGAAGGTGACCAGGAACCATATATCCTGATGCAGGACCACACTCTCGGCAGTCTGCCTTCAAAACGGCCTGACACATTTTTCCCTTCTCTTTAGGGCTTTCTGTGTGAGTTCATCATCATCATCATCATCATCATCATCATCATCATCATCATCATCATCATCATCATCATCATCATCATCAATATGCTGATCAAATGCTTTCCTCACCTTCTTCTCCAACTGTCATGCATGCAGTCAATGACCATAAACGGCAGTCCCCACCTGCATTATGTATACAACTTCTCTCTAGCTAGCTAGCTACCTATTATAACATGTGAAAGTAGTAATTAATCGATCTGCTAAACAATTAAGTTCATCTTTTCGCTGCTGCTTTTTTTGGTAGAAAAGGATTGATGTTTGAAGAGGAGATGGAGGAGATTATTCTGGAGCTGACATGCATAAGTGTACGTGTTGATTTGGGTTGTGACTCTTTACCAGTACTGATTTTAATTTGACACCCATCTAATTAAAGTATAAGTTTTAGGTATTGAAGGAAAAAGAACTTTTTCTTTTGCAGAATCATAGAAAGACCAAAAGCACGAGATTCAAGTGATTATTAATTCAACTGAAGGCAAGAAGCACATGCATGAGATTTCATTTGGTGCCCTTTTCTGCTATAATTAAATTACCATATATCTTACAATCTCCCAAATTAATTCACCAAATGACATTGATTTTTCATTATTTAATTCTCAAACACCAAAGGGATAGTTTGGTACTCATCATAATTTTAATCTGATCGATGTGATGATTAAATTATATATAATTGCATAATAAAATTACGGTATTTAGTAATCAAACATGAATTAGTTATAAAATTAATTATATAAAAAGTATGATTTTAATTAACATCTAAGCTCAGATTTAGTTAATTAATTAACTGGTATATACCTTAAAAAAATTTAATTAATTATAATAAAATTTGCAAAATATATAATCCCAAGAGCTTGAATTTCTTAATCTAATCAAGAAACATAATTTAATTAGTTAATTATATAATTACATTACATTCTGTGTGAATTACAAATAACCAAATAAACCTTAAAAAACCCTAGGAAAAAATGATGAATGATAATTAACCTAGTATGATCATGCAGTTAATTAGAACCCATGAGATATATATATATATATATATGGTAGGGTATGTGACATGCATGTGAGTGCACTTGGGTTGCTTGAGTAATGGATGGGAGCAGTGCATACATATATATATGTCAAGAGCTGACACCATCTTGCTCATCATCTTCACCCAAAACCCTAGCTACCCTTCCCACTTCAGGCAGTGAAAGGTGGTGGCTGGCATGTGTCTTCCACAGGCATTGTGACCCTCTGTTGCTTCCCGTTGCAGCAGTCTAGCTTCATTAGCTAGGGTTTTGGCCAACTTCCCTACCATATATATATACCAGCACCTGATCATTCACCCCTCTTCGATCCACACCCTTCTCTTACTTGGAAAACCCTAGTTTTGATTAATTAATTAGTAAAATGCATTAAATATATGCATGATTGTTGAGAAAAATATATGAATATGGCACAATCAACCAATTTCATTAGAGCTTAATTAAATGATGCCATCCTGCATAATTAAGGAATATTTAGAGATGCATGCATGGCTTAAGTTACAGACAGAGAAAAAGAAAATTAAAGCAGTTAGAGAGCTGGTTGAGTTGGATATAAGCTAGAGAAGAAATTAAGATCTTCTTGTGACTGTAGCATGAGAGAGATCATTGAGAGATACATTTAAGAGCGCAACTATCAACAGCACGATAACAACACTCGAATGGACATCCAACCAAAAAGTTAGGTTTATTTGTTAGAGTAGTAACTTTTATAAAGTTACATTTTCACCCTTAAAGAGTTTTTTTTATCATAAATGTTTATTAAAATATTTAAAGAGCTTGTTTTATTAAAAATATTTTTTTAAATGTGTAAAAATATTTATAAACTTACAATTTTATGATTTTATATTTTAAAAATACTTATTTATTATAAAATTTATTTTAAATACTAAATTTTAAAAATACAAAAATACCTTACAACATCACAAATATCAAAACAATTCTGTATTTAAAAAATCCTAAAGTAAGAATATAATATTAAAAAAATATAAAACTTTCAAAAGAATACAATATTTTGAGAAGTGGAAGAGGGGCAGCAATGTATTGAACGTTTGAAAAAAAAGATGGAGCAATTTGGAGCTCGAGGAGCAGTGGCTAAGCCGGACAGAAATTGTATTAACCAAGAGCAGTTGTACCTAATTTGAGGAACACTACAGTAACTAAAAAATGTATATTTGTTTGCACAATTCTTAAAATTACTCCAACTCGCTTTTAAAATTAAGAACAAATGCAAATAAACGCACCTTATATGTCAGCTATAGTAGAACAATAATTAAATTCCATGCCATGTAAAACTGGGATTAAAGTACGTTTATCATTTGAACTGGGTTTTCTATAGAATAATGTTAGCAGACCTATAGTGACAGATGAGCGACTATAGTGACGGATTTTCAGGCTTTTACTAAAGACCGCTTTTACTGTAGTGAGGGATTGCTTTGTTTTAAATAGGGATTGCTTTCATTCCCATCCTTCACTCCTCTCCTAGCTCTAAGGCAAGAAGAAACTGCATGGTAAGACAAGAATCCTTCCTTTCCTCTTCTTTCTTTCTTAATTTCTTCTCTAGCTGCTTCCCAACCCTAACTAGCTTTCTACCTCCTTAATTAATTAGAAGAAGAACGTACCATGTACAGAATTATGTGTTCATCAAGCTAGTCAGTTAATATCTTTTTCTACATCTGTACGCCATGGCTTTCATGGAGTTATATATAATTCTGCATCTCTTTATAATCAATTAATTAATAGCAAACATCGATCACTGGCTAGCTAGTATAGCTAATGAATTAATCAATATATATGGCGCCAGGCATTCCAAATTGTTAGCGTTTGTGTGCTCCTGGCCGGCTTAAATTTGTGTTTTTCAATGATCGATCTGGTTAATGAATAAATGAATGAGAAGTAGGTATAGCTGGCTAAGCTGCAGGTTCAATCCAATCCCATTATGGGTCGTGGGAGGATAGAGATCAAGAAGATTGAGAACCCCAGCAGCCGGCAAGTCACGTTCTCCAAGCGCAGGGGAGGGCTCCTCAAGAAAGCTCGTGAGCTTGGAATCCTCTGCGACGTCCATGTTGGCCTCATCATCTTCTCCAGCACTGGCAAGCTCTTCGAGTTCTGCAACCCACCTGCAAGGTCTGTGATCTGTGTTCGGTCGATCTCGATCTCTACCTTCACTTTCCACCTCCATTTTATTTGTAATTATATATTGCACAATTGTACATGCATGTAAGTTTTTTTCAGTTAATTATTAGTTGCGTACATGATCTGTGTGTTTCTACCTAGCTAGCTAGCTTGAATGCTTGATCCAGTCAAAATGGGTTTCAACATTAATTGTGATTAACTCACATTTAATTTTCTTTTTTGCAGTATTATATATACTAATTATATATCTCTAGCGCCTAGTGATATGTGGTTTCTGCTTTTTTTTGTTAAATTCTATCTCAAAATCAATTAATAATAAGTAGAAGAATTTTTATATATTAAATTTAATTTATACCTTATATTAGATGCCAGGCTATTCTAACACTTTTCCAAAAAAGAATTACCTTTATTCCTTCGTGATTACTGCTCAGCATTGAACACTGACCACTACCAACTCTCATCTTTTTGTATTCTTGCCATGATGAGCATTGCCTGCTACTAGCTAGCTAGCTATTTCTCTTAATAGCAGCATGCTCTACTATTGTGAATTCATAAGAGGTTTAAATAGTATTTTTTAGTAAAGATTCAAACTTAAAATCTTAAAGTTTTTAAGAAAGATCTTAATTATTTACAACCATTAAGCTGACCACTAGAGTAGTGTTGATCATTTTTCATGAATGCTAGCACTACAGCAATAAGTTCTCAGTTTTATGGTCTGCTAAAATGCATGTACTTCATTAATTTCTATGCTCAAATATCCAACTCAACCTGCTCTCTAACTGCTTTAATTTTCTTTTTCTCTGTCTGTAACATAAGCCATGCATGCATCTCTAAATATTCCTTAATTATGCAGGATGGCATCATTTAATTAAGCTCTGATGAAATTGGTTGATTGTGTCATATTCATATATTTTTCTCAACAATCATGCATATATTTCATGCATTTTCTTCTTGTGATTGTAGCATGAGAGAGATCATTGAGAGATACCTTCGAGAGTGCAGCTATCAACAGCAGAATAACAACACTGGAATGGACGTCGAACCAAACTATCAACAGGTGTGCACCCCAATCTTCTAGTACTATATATCAATAAAAAATTGATTCTACAAGTATCTATCTAAATTTAAGTCATTTGATCTTCTAAATTTTTATTAATTCTCTTCATTGAATAGTTTGGTACTTTTGATATTCTAATTTGATATTAAGGAGAGAGATGGTGAAGTTAAAGAGAAAAATAAGAGAAGATGATGAAAATCAATTTTAATACATTCTCAACTATTAAATTAAATAACTACCATATCAATTTTGTGTCACTAAAATATATTATCTTATATATATATATAAGGCTTAATATACTATCATTTTTAAAATAAAATTTCAACAAGGAAGATAAAAATGTGTGTATATATATATGTATGTACGTATAAAAATTATTTCATATATATTATTTTATTGGCATATGATGCAAAAAAAAAAGGTGTGTGAACATGTATACGTTACGATCGATTTCCAGCAACTGTACTATGAGTTGGCGAAGACGAAGCACGAGAACGAGAGGCTGGTCGCCAGCATCCGGCAGTTCACCGGCGAGGACATCACCGCGCTGAGCGCAAGCGACCTCGACCACCTCGAAGGCCAGCTGGAGCTCTCCATCAGCAAGGTCAGGACCAGGAAGGTACATGCAGGTCTTCTTCTTTCCATCCACAGGCTACGTCTCTTTGTTGATATGATAAAATCCTACAAGCTACTGAGGCGATGCTGTTGTTGCCGTGTGCCCACATGTGACCCATCTTTTATTTCTTGGTTTTTGCTGATCAGCATCAACTTCTAGGCCGGCAAGTAGAGAATCTTCGCTGGAAGGTATGCACGCATGGATGGGAGCTGGGTTCTCATTGTTGTTGTCCTTGTTATATAGATAGATCTTAGTTAGTAAGCAGCTCTTCTCTTCTCTTTCCTTCTGCTTTGTGCAACAGGAGAGCGTACTGGAGAAGGAGAACAGAAGCTTGGGATACATGGTAATGATATGTTGTTCTGTCCGTAGCATACATGCACGCAATGTGTTTGTTAATTTGCGCCTGTGTGTATGTATGTGTAAAATATAGCTAAACGAGCACCAAGCGGTGATGGTGGATCCATCCGCACCCAGGGTTCATGACATGCCACTGCTTGATCAATTCGGGTTCTACCATGAGGAAGCCAAGAGCATGCTCCCGCTCTCACCTCAGGTCTACAGCCTCAGCCTCCAGCTGCAGCCCAACATGCAAGGGCCTAGCCTGAGCGGCCATGGCCTGCAGCTTTGATTTGGTAAGTATGTAAGAATTAAACTTCATTATCACACGCAGCTGCGCGCTGGTTGACTTAAGAAAAGTAGCAGTGCTCAATAGTGATTTATATATATATATATATATATATATCTGTGTGTGTGTGTGTCAACTATTAAAATTGGAAGCCGAAACCTAATGGGCCTTTCTTTTTCCCTGGAAAGGCATGAGTGAAAGGCATGGATTTGTATTTTCCACTCTAGATATTCTATGGCCAAAACCATAGTCTAAATCTGATTAATTTCATGAAATAAGAAGAAAATGTGTCCAGTTTTTTTAGTTCACTTTGATTGAAGACTGATGTCAATCGATCAGTCTATTCATCCATCTATTATGTTTATATCTGCACTATTAAGTCAACAGGAGCTAGAGTTGTGAACTGAACAAGCCCTTGATTAAAAATTCTACAGGTATCCATTTAAATTCAGCATATAGCCATTTAGGATTAACAGTGCAGGAGAGAAAAAGACTCAAGGAGAGAGAAGAGAAGAGAGAGATAAAGAGGAGAACACAAAAGCAGAGAAACTAGGATAGAGAGAGTGGGAGAGAGAGAGAGTAACAAGAGGAGGACAAGGGGGGAGACAGAGAGAGCATGAAAATAGAATGTAAATTAATTATTCAAGTGTGGATGCATGTATTTTACTTGTATACCCACTAAGGGTAGACCATAGGGTTTTGACCTTTGCGAGGTGCGGGGGGGTTGTGTTACGTAGAAATTAATAAAAAGGAAAATTTGAAAAAAAATTATTATTGAAATGTTAAAAATGTAGAATTTTTTTAATTTTTTTAAAAGTAAATATAAATTTTCCTATATTTTCATAAAGGTACATATGGTCTTATAAAATTTTTTATTTCTAGATTTTTAAAATTTTAATAATAAATTTTTTTTTAAATTTTTCTTTTCATTGATTTTCAAAAGGCACAAACGCCCCCTTGAGATACTTTGGACAAAATGTTTGAAAGAAAAGTACTCTTCCACTTTACTCCTTAATTGATTAGCATGCCATGTTCTCTAACTATCATTTCTGTTTCTTGTACTCAGGCAGACTGGAAAAATGCACCTAGAGGAAAAGGAGTAGAGGTGGCTCTCTGGATATGAATTGTGTTAAACTACCCATATCTGTTAATAATTATCATAGACATATATATATATCTATCACATTTACATGCAATTGGGCTTTTGGTTCCTAGTTCATGAAGCATCTGAAACATTAGCTTACATGTGTGGTACTTAAAAACTTGTTTTGCCATACCCAGAGAATGTGATTGAATTATTTTGCACATGCATGGAGTAGAATTGGTGAAGATATGAATGGTGTAGATTGAAGTTACCCAATTTTTTGTATAATTTTCTATTTGGTCTTATGGTTATTATATAACATTGTATTACTAAATCAAAATATTTGATAGAATTCTATAAAGCTTCGTGATGCTAAACCAAAACGCTGAATTTGATTTTTGTGATCATGATTTTGTTATATCAAACATGTGAAAACAATAACGGCCATAAATTGGTAATACTAAACATTTTAAGTACATGTACAGTTTTTTGTTACTAGTATATTTATTTACAGAATCATGAAAGTGTTAGTAATTCAAATCAATTCTTAAAAAAAACTAGTTATTCTTTGGGACACTTAGGTTCTGTTTGGTTCCAATTTTTTCTAGTTTCTAAAATTACTTTCAATATCATTATTATTATACAGATTCTAATATATAAATTATTATTACTTAAATTATTATGTAATTTCAACTTCGTTTATGAAACGAGTTTTAGCTTTACATCTATCCAACTCTAACAATTGAAAAAATTATCTTCAAACACACCCTTAATTAGTCATTCATTTTTCCAAATTATGTGTTTTTAAGGCTGAAATAATTATTTATTTCACTGGGCTGAAAATTAATTGTCAAAAATACATCCTTAAATGGGCTACTTTCTGCAAAAGCATTGTTAATCTTTGGGCCACTATTTTTCTCAATTTATTCATGTCATCTTTGTACTTACATTCTGCTACCAATCCTTAGGTCACTACATTATAACTATGTTTGTTAATACAACTTCAAGTTCTTATTACCGTGGAATTCTGGAATTACTGAAAAGTTATCAAATATATGTACGCTAGACAATAACTAAAATTAACAATATAGTTATTCTTCAAATTAAAATGATTATAAATTTCTCCCATTAGTGATAGCAGAAAGGATAAGTTTAATAAGGCATTGTTTGTTTCCATTGCATACGGAAGTGCGTGTGTACATCTTTGCATGACACATGTTAGTGTAGTGGTCTCCTGTAGGGAGCATGCTGAAAAAGGAAATGTTGATTAAGAACTTGTGATGAAGAGGTATGTATTGTATTAAAAGTTTATTCGAATTTCAATTACACATTTGATAATTTTTTTTGATACTTTTAAAATTTTGTAATAACACTAATTGGAAACTAAATGAGATTTGTAGTTTTAAAAATGATAAAAAATATGTAAAATAATAAAATAATAAAAAATTAAAAATTTTAATCATTTTTTTAAATTTTTTTTACCATTTTCAAATGTATAAATCTCCAAAGATGCATTTATTTGCACTTGTTTCTAGCTTTAGGAGTGGGTTGGAACCATTTTAGGAGTGTTGTAAACAAACATCATTTTCTTACTACTCTTAACTATTTTTGTATTCAAGTACAACTGCTTCTATATATATATATCTATATATATTTCTACTAGGAAGAATTGCTTATTGACTGCTCTTCAAACTTGTAGTTGTTTCAAAGGTTTTTTTCCATCAAAAGACCTCGTTGCCTCTCTCACCCGTTGTACTTCCACTTAAGCACCCTTCCTTCGCACTAGCAGCCTCTTTTGCTTGAGTTGTCGCCTCTACTCAACCCATTCTCCTTCTGCTTGAGCTATCGACCCGTTCCTCCTCTACTTGAGCTGTTGCCTCCATTCAATTCATTTCCACTCCACTTGAGTTGCCGCCTTTGCTCAAGTAACCGACTCATTCCTCTTCCACTCAAGTCATTGCCTCCTTCCTCTTCCACCCGTTGCACTACCGTATTAAGGATTTTTTTGATTATTGATCGATCAATCAATTTTTGTTTCTTTTTTCGATTATAGATCAATGATCAATCTATGTTTGATTTTTTGATCACATGTGATTCAACCATTCTTATTGATATGAATGTAAGATTTACATTCATAACAATAATTACAGTTCTTAATATAAATAATATTCTTAATATAAATTACAGTTCTTAATATAATTTACATATGCACGCATATGCATTTGTTTTTTTCCTATTAATTGGGGAATGCA
The DNA here is from genome assembly GCA_024699675.1 of Amphibolis antarctica. Lineage (NCBI taxonomy): Eukaryota > Viridiplantae > Streptophyta > Magnoliopsida > Alismatales > Cymodoceaceae > Amphibolis > Amphibolis antarctica. The sequence continues at coordinate 18,528 of JAMKPZ010000138.1, forward strand.
TAAGTTGACAAGCACACTCACATTTACCCATTGTATTGTTATACTTTAAGCAACCTTAATGGTATGTTTGTGTATTTAGAAATGAGAAGAAATAAAATGACAAAAATTTCAGAATAGATAGGAAATGGAAATGATAAGATTTGATGAAAAATTGTAAAATGAAAGTTGTTTGTGCATGTATGGAAATTGAGAGGAATTTCAAATTTTGAAAATTTGTTGGGTATTTACGTATCATGGAAATTAATAGAAAAGTTTAATATTAAAAAATTTTAAATTTTGAAATAATGAAAGTTATTAAATATTTAATTTTTTAATAACAAAAATTTATTTTTTAAAAAATATATGAAAAATGTCATTAGTCTCGTCAATATGAAAAAATACTTTAGCATAATATTATATTATTTTTATTTTAACAAGATTTAATAACAATAATAATAATTTTCTTATTTTTTTTATTTTTATTTTTTTTCATTTTTCTTCTTTTTCCCATCGTCTTCATCACCGAAAACCCTATCTTAATAACGAGCAGTGACGACGTGAGTGTGGTGACACTTAAAGGAGGTGAGGTAGTGATAACAGTTACATGTGCGAAGTGTGTGATGGGATTAAACCAAAAGGAAGGCGGGATTCGATCTAGGGAAGGAGACAAAAGAGAAGGAGAAGCAAGCACAACACAAGGTTTTACGTGGTTCAGCCTAAGCCTACTCCACGGGCGTCTCTAGTGGTTTCACTAGTTTTCACACACACACGTTACAAGGTTACAGCACTTATTTATAGTGCAACATTAGGGCACAAATCACCCCAAAGGCTTATCAGGCCCAATAGGCCCAATAAGGATACATACGCTTGTGAAGACTTAAACAGTCTTCATATCAGAGTAATCCTAACAATCTCTCACTTGGAGATTGTTACAGACGTATGCTCGCTCATCAACCTTGTAACCTTGCCACCACGCCACTCCTCCATTTTCAAGTAACTTGGAGGCCGACTAAGGCCATGCATAGCCTTAGTTTTTGTATGCTGACAGTCTTTGTGAACATGTCTGCTGGATTCATGCTTCCTGCTATCTTTTGAAGTGTCAGATTTCCCTCTTCAATCAGTTCTTTGATGAAATGATACTTAATTCTGAAATGCTTGGTTCTACTCTTGTAGTTTGGATTTCTTGCTGAGTAAAGAGCACTCTAACTATCACTGTTTAGAATACTTCCACTAGCCTTGTATCTCTTAGTTCCATCTGCATTTTCCTTGATTTTGTACACTCATTTATTTTGAAGAGCTTTCTTGTCCTTAGATAACTTGGTCAGGATCCAAGTACCATTCTTCTCAAGAGAATTCATCTCCTCTTGCATTGCAAACTCCCACTTGCTAGAATCAGTAGCCTGAATTGCTTTTTCAAACTGTCCAGGCTCTCCATGTTCAGTCAATAGCAAATAGTTAAATGCTTGATTGAACCTTTTAGGAGGTCTTGAGACCCTAGTTGACCTCCTTACTGTTTGTGCTGGGATCACCTCTTCTCCTGGATGTTCTTCAGGAATGACATCTTCAATGGCACCTGTCTCCTGATCAACACTTCCATTGGTTGGAGCTTCATCTAATTCAATCTCATAACTGGTTTGAGATTGATCTTTTGTAGTGTCTTGACCAGCTCCCACTTTGTGTTTATACAACACTTGTTCATGGAATGTTACATCTTTCTCTCTCGAGATCCTTCTGTTTTGGTTATCCCAGAAACGATAACCAAGCTCTGCTCCCCCATAACCTATGAAGTAACATTTTCTGGCCTTTGGATCTAACTTGTCCCTAGCACTATTACTGATGTGAACATAACTTTCACATCCAAACACTCTTAAATGGTGAATGTTTATTTTCTTTCCAGACCATACTTATTCTGGAATCTTTAAATCAAGAGGAACTGAGGGTCCTCTATTAATCAGGTAAGCAGCTGTGCTAACAGCATCTGCCTAGAACTCCTTGGGAAAACCAGCATGCAACCTCATGCTCCTTGCTCTTTCATTCAGAGTTCTGTTCATCCTTTCTGCAACTCCATTTTGCTGAGGATGCTTAGGAACAGTCCTGATTAACCTGATTTCATGTTCTTCACAGAACATTTTAAAGTCATGACTGGTGTATTCTCCACCATTATCTGACTTCAAACATTTTACCTTCAAACCAGTCTGATTTTCAACCTCAGTTTTCCATTTCTTAAATACTGAAAATACATCAGACTTATTTTTGATGAAATAAATCCATACCTTTCTGGTGTAGTCATCAATGAAGGTAACATAATATCTTGAGCCTCCTAGGGATTTGATAGGTGCTGGTCCCCACACATCTGTATGTACCAATTCCAGCCTCTGAGTCTTTGGCAACCTGGAGTTCCTTGAGAAGCTCACTTTCTTTTGCTTTCCAAGTACACAGTCTTCACAGAATTCTAACTCTACAGATTTCATCCCTGGAAATTTTCCCTTTGTTGCCATAATTTCCATCCCTTTCTTGCTCATATGGCCCAATCTTCTATGCCATAATGTTGTTGCTCCAACTGAATCAGTAACACTAGCCAAGTATTCATCACTAGGGATAAGATATAAGGTACCAACTTTGTTACCACTAGCAATTACCATGGCTCCTTTGGAAACCTTCCACTTTCCACCTCCATGTGAGATAAACATACCTGCATCGTCTAACTGACTCGTAGAGATCAGATTCTTTGCCAGACTAGGGACATGTCTGACATTCTCTAACTTCCATATGCCACCATTGTGGGTTTTGACGTAAGTATCACCAATTCCCACAATATCTAGTTCACTGTTGTTTGTCAGGTAGAGTTTCCTTCTTTCTATTAGCCTGTAGTTTTTCAACAGTCCTCTGACATTGGTGGAATGATATGAAGCGCTTGAATCTAGAATCCAAGATTCAACTGAACTGTCAGCAGTACAAGCTAGAGCATTTGCAATTTCTTCACATACTGAATTTGCTACTCTCCCATCATTGCTTTGCACCCTTTTTGGTGCCTTGCATTGATTCTTGTAGTGCCCTTTCTGATTACAGTTTCAGCAGGTAATGTTTTTCTTACCCTTGCTTTTCCCTCTGGACTTTGAGTAGTTTCTGCCACAATTTCTCTGTTGACTTCTTCCTCTGCATTCTGCACTTAAGGCTGCTCCTGAAGTGCTTGCTTGTGAGTTGTTTCTTCTCCGAATGTCCTCACTCAAAATTAGGTCTCTGATATCTGTTAGCTTCAGTTTTTCATGTCCTAGAGAACTACTAACACTAGTTACCACTGCAGACCAACTCTCTGGTAAAAAAGATAGCAAAATTAGGGCTTTAACCTCACCATCAAAATTAATCTCAACTAAACTTAGTTGAGATATGATGACATTGAATTCATTGATGTGATCTGTCATGCAACCACCTTCTGACATTTTCAGATTGAATAACCTCCTCATTAGATACACTTTATTTGAAGCAGACGGCTTCTCGTACATATCTGAAAGAGCTTTCATCAAATCTGCCGTGGTTTTCTCTTTGGCAATGTTGAAAGTAACATTTCTAACCAATGACAATCTGACCACACCCAAGGCCTGTCTGTCCAACAGTTACCACTGTAAACCAACTCTCTAGTAAAAAAGATAACAAAATTAGGGCTTTAACCTCATCATCAAAATTAATCTCAACTAAACTTAGTTGAGATATGATGACATTGAATTCATTGATGTGATCTGTCATGCAACCACCTTCTGACATTTTCAGATTGAATAACCTCCTCATTAGATACACTTTATTTGAAGCAGACGGCTTCTCGTACATATCTGAAAGAGCTTTCATCAAATCTGCCGTGGTTTTCTCTTTGGCAATGTTGAAAGTAACATTTCTAACCAATGACAATCTGACCACACCCAAGGCCTGTCTGTCCAACAGTTACCACTGTAAACCAACTCTCTAGTAAAAAAGATAACAAAATTAGGGCTTTAACCTCATCATCAAAATTAATCTCAACTAAACTTAGTTGAGATATGATGACATTGAATTCATTGATGTGATCTGTCATGCAACCACCTTCTGACATTTTCAGATTGAATAACCTCCTCATCAGATACACTTTATTTGAAGCAGACGGCTTCTCGTACATATCTGAAAGAGCTTTCATCAAATCTGCCGTGGTTTTCTCTTTGGCAATGTTGAAAGCAACATTTCTAGCCAATAACAATCTGACCACACCCAAGGCCTATCTGTCCAACAGATCCCATGTCTTTTGCTTCATTTCTACAGGTTTTTCTCCTAACAAAGGCTCATGCAACTTCCTTTGATAGAGGTAGTCCTCTATCTGCATTTTCCAGTACCCAAAGTCATTACCGTCAAACTTCTCAATTTTGAGCTTTCCGTCGTCCGTCATTTTTCCTCTTTAGTGACACCACTGTATCACTCTAAAAAAAAAGAACCCGACGAGCTCTCCTGGAACTCGTGTTCCACTGGATCTGGGTCGTCGGATGGTTTCCCTTGCATCGGACGGCCCGGATCTGCGTCGGACGGCTCTGCTTGCATCGAACAGCTCTGACGGCATCAGACCGCCCTGGATCTGCAGCGTCGGACGGCTTCCTTGCGTCGGACGGCTCTGGATCTACATCGAACGGCCTAGATCTGCGTCGTCGGACGCTCTCCTCGCGTCGGATGGCCTAGATTTGCGTCGTCGGACGCTCTGCTTGCGTCAAATAGAACTGGATCTGCAGTTCCGGCGTCGGGCGGCTCTGGATCTGGGTTTCCGACGTCACCCTCCTCGCGCACGACGTCGAGCGGCTCTGGATCTGCGTCGTCGGACGCTCTGCTTGCGTCGAACAGAACTGGATCTGCAGTTCCAGCGTCGGACGGCTCTGGATCTGGGTTTCCGGCGTCACCCTCCTCGCGCACGACGTTGGGCAGCTCTGGATCTGCATCATCGGACGCTCTGCTTGCGTCGGACGAAGCTTCTGGCTTCTGTAGATCCGGCGTCGGGTGGCACTCCTGCGGAAGACTCCCTCCTCCGCCGCTGACACAGCTTCCGGCTTCACCTTCCTCGCTCGCACCCGCACGAACAACTGTTTACTTCACCAAACCCTAAGGCAATCCTGAATCCCCTTTTTTTTCTTAAACCCTAACGCTCTGATACCAGTTTGATAGGATTAAATCAAAAAAAAAGGAGGCGGGATTGGATACTAGGGAAGGAGGTAGAAGAGAAGGAGAAGCAAGCACAACACAAGGTTTTACGTGGTTCAACCTAAGCCTACTCCACGGGCGTCTTCTGGTGGTTTCACTAGTTTTCACACACCCAGTTATAAAGTTACAGCACATATATATAGTACATCATTAGGGCACAAATTACCCCAAATGCTATTAGGCCCAATAGGCCCAATAAGGATACATACACTGAAGACTTAAACAGTCTCCACACCAGAGTAACCCTAACATAAATGACAGAGCTTCAACGGATGGGCAGACGAAAGGTCAGGCAGACAAACGATCACGACAGAGAAACTCCAACCGTTCGCTTGCGAGCTTCCTGCGTCCTTCCAACTTCTGCGAGTTGAATGAGTAGGAAAACTCTCACATCCTTCCAACTTTTGAAAAGTTTTTTTTTTTTTTTTTTTCTTCAGAACATAAAACCACATATATATTCAAGTCATTTTTACAAAATAGTATTACTGAAAGGATGAACAGAACACTAAATGAGAAGACAATAAGCATGAGGTTGCATGCAAGGTTACCAAAGTCATTCTAGGCAAAAGCTGTGAGACTACAACCTATTTGATCAATAAAGGCCCTTTAGTTCCAGTTGGATTCAAGATCTCAGAGGAAATGTGGACCAAGAAGAAGGTAAATTATGCTCATCTAAAAGTTTTTAGTTGTATTTCATATATTCACATTGATAGTGACAAAAGGGACATGCTTAATCCAAAAACATAGAAATGTTACATTGGTTATGGGCAAAACTACTTCGATTACAAATTCTGGAATGATGTGACCAAGAAAGTAATGAGTCAAAGATGTCACTTTTAATGAGTCCAAGGTATATAAAGTACATAAACACAAGGATAGTGTTGAATCTAGAGACAGATGTGAGATAGTGGAAGTTGAAGCTGTAGATAATTCTAAAGTTGGTGATGTTGCCAATGAAGACACTCAACAGGAAACTGAAATTGGAGATCAATTTTATGAAAAACAGTAGGATACCATTCCACAACTCAGAAGATTATCAAGGGTGACAAGACCTCCAGAGAGGTTTGATCCATCTCCATCATGTAATTACTTGTTCTGAGCACTAAAGCAAAGTGATGCAAGCTAGTGGAAGTTAGCCATGAAAGAAAAAATGAGGTCCTTGGACAAAAATAAGACTTGAAAGCTGACTTCATTACCAAAGGGTAAAAGAGTCTTGCAAAATAAGTGGGTTTTCAGGTTGAAGGAAGAATCAGATGAAAAGAAAAGATATAAGGCCAAGTTGGTAGTTAAAGGCTTCCAACAGTTTCAAGACAGACTATACTGAAGTTTTGTCCCCTGTAGTAAAGCTAATTACAGTTAAAATTGTTCTTAGTATTATTGCTACTGAAGATCTATTTCTAAAACAGATGAATGTCAAGACGCCTTTCTTTATGAAGATCTAAAAGAGGAAATTTACATAGTGCAACTTGAAGGATTTGAAGTTTCAAGCAGCAAAGAGAATCTGATTTGCAAGTTACAAAAGAGACTGTATGCTTTGAAGCAAACACCCTGACAATGGTATAAGAGATTTGACAACTTTGTTAATGTCATTATCTTTAAGAGATATGATACAAACTTCTGTTGTTATTACAAGCAATATGTTGATTACTATGTCATTTTGGTGATTTATGTGGATAATATACTGATTGTTAGCTCAAGCATAAAGGAAATCAATCAGTTGAAGAAACAACTTCCAAAGGAATTTGAAATGAAGGATCTAGGTGATGCAAAACATTCTAGGTATAAGAATTATCAGGGATAGAGCTATAAGAATTTTGAAATTAAATCAATAAAGATACTTGCAGAAAGTTCTTAATAGTTTAATATTCCTGGAGCAAGAGTGAAAGAATTGCCTCTGGGAGCTCACTTCAAGTTGTCTAAGGAGCAATCACCAAAGACAGAAAAAGAAAGAGTAAAGATGCCTAAGGTACCTTATGCTTCAATTGTGGGAAGCATAATGTATATCATGATTTGTACAAGGCTAGGCATTGCCCATGTAATGGGAGTTGTTAGCAGGTACATGGCAAATTCAAGTGTTGAGCATTTGGTGACAATTAAGTGGATACTTAGATATCTTAAGAATTCTTCTAAGTGTTGGTTTGTATTTTAAAAAAAGATCAATTGAATTGAAGAGTTTCTCTGACTCAGATTTGGGAGGAGATTTGAATAGGAGTAGTACTTTTGGATATATGTTCAACAAAGGAAGCACTGCTATTAGCTGGAGGTCCAAATTACAAAGCATTGTGTCCTTTTCAACTACTTAAACAGAGTATGTGACAATTTCCAAGGCAGTTAAAGAAAAGATTTGGTTGAAAAATCTCTTGGAAGAGTTATACCACAAGCAAAGTAATAATGTACTACTTTGTAGAAAGTATAGTCTATTTAGCAAAGAACCCAAAGTTTTAGTCATGATCCAAACACATCAAAATGAAGTTTCAAACTGTGTACAAAGAGGCTTAGTTGTGTAAATGAGTTGAATCCTGAAGCGAGCATGATAGAATTGTTTCAACAAATATTTGTCAAAAGAAAGAATACAATAATGAGCTAAATGTGCATACTTATAACGATGCCTACGCCATAATGAAGATTGAGATAAATTGGGCTAAGGTAGTTCTATTTCATATGAGTAGAATAAAGACAAATCTCTTCTACGTAGCTGAAATTATATAGTTGACTATAGCCTTGAACATTGACTTGTAGGACTTTCTTCCACTTCAATGCATTTTAAGTCCACACATCTATCTTCATTATTCAAGATCGCTCGGAAAGAGTTTAACCAAATGGAAATCAGTGAAGAAGATGAGGATTTTCAGGATGACATTGTAGATGCTGTATGATAAGCTTGAAGACCTCTCCAATAAGATAATAGAGAGATGGATGCAACTTGAAGACAAGATTAATACTTTGGAAAGGAAAGTAAAAATGCATTAACTCAACAATATGATGACATGTTGGAGTTTCTTTGAGATGCTCATGAAAATCTCTATCAAAAAGTCTAACATCTTTTGGACAAATAACTCTATTGTATGTTACTAGTATTGTGATACGTACCATTTTTTGAATTTTCTATGTTGTTTGCTTATCTCACATGAGCTTACCCATATTTCGAACAATGGCTAATTATTTATTTTGAACAATGCATGGCTAATTGTGATGTTGTATGGCACATTATATGTCTTAAACAATGTATGATCCTAGTGAAAACTCTTGATCTTTGCTTATAACCCAATATCCATATTTGTAGGGGGAGCATATTCATTATAATATGATTATGCATGTCTTTGTCATTACATAATCTCTATTACAAGACAGTGGGGGGGCATGTTCTTCTTGATAATGACAAAAAGGGGGAGACTATGCAAGGAATGTAACACATAAAAGGAGCGTAGTGTGTGTATTTACATAACAGGAGTGCAATATTTGTACCAAAATCGTATATTACACTTGTGCTATCACCTACACCAACTCTCTCTCTTTTGCAACTCACACAATTTTATGCTCAAGTTCTCATACTTAAAGCTCGCTCAAGTGCTCTCAAGCTAAAAAGGCCATCAAGCTCATTCTCTTCCATCTTTCAACATCACCTAGAGCATTTGAAAACAGAGGAAAATTTCTTGCAAGATTGGTTTGAAAGAATCTATTGGTTTTAGGTATTTTCTACCTTAAAAACACAACTTGAATCTCAAGTGACTTGAGATTTTCAGCTGGTTTGAAGTGTTTCTTCCTGAAAACACTTGGGTGTCGGTTTGAACGGTATCCCCCTTAAAACCTCTGTAGGTTTGTAATATTTTTACTTTAAAATAATAATATAGTTGGTTTGAGGGGTTTCTACCTAAAAACTCTTGTAAATTAAAAAATTATATGGGTTGAGTGTTGACCGACCCTCAACAACACCATAGTCAATTTAGTTTAGGCTCAAAAAACTTAAAGCTTGGAGGTGGACATAATTAAAATGAGAATCACTTAAAAAAATCATGTGTTCTTTATGATTTGCTATTATCTATTGTACATGATTATTGCTTAAATCACATTAGAATATATTGTGCAAGATTATCAAATTGATCATTACTTTAAATATTATGTACTATCATGTTAAGATTGTTTTAGTATTTTGTATCAATTTAATAAAATAGAATATAACTCACTATTCACCCCTCCTTTTAGTGAGCCAAAGCAATCCTAACAATGGGGAGGAGGGCGGCCAACAAAGGTTGAACTTTCATCCTCCCTGGCTAGGTCTCTCACACTCTTCTCTGATATCATGTGGGGAAAAAAATAGATAAAATAGAATGATTCATTGAAAAGGATAAAAACTTTCATATAGAGAGGTTATAAGAAAATGATGAATACAATGCTAGCAACATAGCACTAAACATACAAGACACCAACATAACCAAAACTTAAGATCCATATAAGGATCTCTTTATTTATACACTCTAACAAACTTAAAAAATGCTTATTGTCAAAAGAGATCCAAGAATTGCAATACAAAACTCTAGTTAGAACCAAATTTACATTGGTAGTAGATGAATTTGTGATATCTTCCACCACAACTACCTATTGTTCTAGAAGTACATTCTTTAGGGAATCTCTCCTACTTCATGGTACACAAACTTCAACTGCACATTCATTCCCCCAATCCCACTCAAGAATAAAAGTTAGAAGGGATATCTATTAAAGTTGGGGGGGGGGGGGGCGTGTCAATGGAAGAAGCTTGGTGCACACAAGAAAGTTGGAATGGTTTAGATTATACAAGTACCTTTTAGTAAATTTAAGGAACATCACATAGTTATTCTTGCAATGTAACTGGATAATATTATGCAATCAATTTGTTTTTATAGTGTTACATTACAGTAGTATTTATTGATGGAAATCCGTAAGAACCTTTGGATAGATTCTGTGAGAGGACTTCAAAATCACCTTGCTTTCCTTAAATTTTCTAACCTTATACTGAGATAAATGAATATAAAATTGATAAAAATGTATGTCAACAAACATGAGCTCGATATCTTACATTAACTTATGTTTTCTCCAATTGCCAAGCCGTCATTGTGCAAAAATGGTCAACATACGCAGCAGTGGCTGTGTACAGATGCCAACCTTGAAGGCCTGAAGGATGCCTCATTGGTCATTTTCCATGACTATCCTCATTCTCCTTAAAAAGAAAAAAGAGATCTAATCGATGTTGAATGAATCTGTTTGCTAAAGTTTTTTGATGTGTGAGAAACTAATGCTAAAGTGAAACTTACTCATTCTTAAAACAAGCTGTACGAATGCTCAAAAGCACAAAAAAGACCAGTTCAAATGGCACAGTGAAAGAGGGATTTGATACAGTATTAAAACTAAAAAAGGAAGTTTACATGGTAGAAACTAAGTTATTGGTGAAAAAGGTAAAAACGTAACTAATTCACTACACACAAGCAGAAATCAATGAAGTTCCCAGAGATTTAGAAAAAACATTTAATGATAAGTGTTACTAACCATTCAAAGCTAAAAAAATAATATAAATGCAATAATAAGAAAGTGCCCTTGAAGCTTCACCATCACTCCATTCTCGTCCATAAACTATTCTCAGCAGAGAATAAGAATAGCCAGGGCCAAATGCAATAACCACAAGACCTACAATGCACATGAAAAATAAAGGTCTAGTTAAATGACTAAGTAGACAAGATAATGTTTCAGTGAAAATAGCATTATAAAAATATCAAAAAAATATGTGCAATACTAAAATTCAAATTTTAAGTTTGTAAGTGTATCATTAATATGTCGTTATGTGGGTTTTATGTTATGTAGGTAAATGGATATCCATTTAGTTGGGGATATCTATTTCTCATATTCAATATGTATTGGTCTACCGAAGTGAAAGTCAACCCTCAATGACTCTTCTTCAAATGAACATAGTACCAAAACACTGAGAGAATCTCTACCCTGCTGATCCATCATCCCCTCCTTCCAGCTGTTGTCATCACCCATCCATCAGTCGCTACTCATCAACCCATCACCCCTTCACAACCACCTTCCAGCTGCCACCACCCTTTCTCCAGACTATTGCCTCCCTCTTCCACCTCCTCCATGTCCTCCCCTTCTTCCTCCACTCCTTGTGTCGGCCCTAGGGTGGACCTAAAATCCTAGGTGCAGGCCCAGATCTCCCTGGATGATGGCCACAGACTATGGGGCACATGTTCCAGCCCCTTCCCCCTTTCTTGTGTGATTAGAGTGACAGAGGCAGCCACATTTGCTGATCACAACCAAATTCTAAGCTACACAATAAAAATAAATAAAAAAAAGCTACCACAATGAAAAACAATCTGTGTGTGGATACCAGCCAGCCACATATTTGTTCCTGCAAATCATGTATGCTCATATCTGAACAAGTTTGTTCTATTTCCAGCCTCTAAAACACCAAAAACAAGTCATTACAGCACTAAAAATAGCAGTTCCAAGGTTGTTTTATTGTGAAATTAGATAGTACTCTATGACTACATGTGAGCCTCTAATCAATAAGTTGAAAATAATGTGTTTATTACTAATGACAAGAATGTACAAGGTATTTATACACACTTAAACGGGTAAATGGATCTTAACCCATTTCTAATTATACTACTCAACACTCCCCCTCAAGTTGTAAGGTACATATCAAACATTCCCAACTTGTTACAAAAGTGATTAAACACTCCTACACTAAGGCTTTTGGTGAAGATATCTACAATTTGATTTGATGATCTAGTATAAGGAGTGCATATAATTTCTTGTTCAACCAATCTTCGAATATAATGGTAATCTATCTCAATATGTTTGGTCTTCTCATGGAAGGCATCATTACTACCTATATAAATGACTACCTAATTGTCACAATACATAACCATCGGTGTTGAAACCTAGACACCCAACTCAATGAGAAGTGATCTAAGCCATACCAGCTCACTGGCCACCTGAGACATAGCTCTATATTCAACTTTTGTGTTTAACTTAGAGGTGACACTTTGTTTTTTACTCCTCCATGTTACCAAATTACCACCAACATAAGTGCAGTATCCAGAAGTTGACACCTCCTGTCACCTTTTCACCACCATATCTTGAGTCTATGTAAGCTTCGACATTTCAATGTCCATTATTAGAGTATATAAGCCCTTTGCCAAGATTACCTTTCAAGTATGCTAAAAGTTGCAAGGCACCATTCTAGTTTACCACCCTCGATTCCTGCATGAACTGGCTCATTAGTCTACTGCATAGGAGAAATCTAGTTTGGTAATTGTGAGATAAATAAGTTTGCTCACAAGCCTCCTGTATTAAGCCACATCATTGTAAGGTTCTAACGTAGATCCCCAAAAGGATGGCTTGGACTCCACAGGAGTGCATTTTGGCTTGCACCTGAGAAGCCCAATTTCCTTTAATAAATCAAGAGTGTACTTCTGTTGTGAGAGAACCATCTTTTGTTTAATATAGGCAAACTCAATGCCTAGGAAGTACCTAGGTTTACCCATGTCCTTGATGTCAAAGTGTTTGGATAGGACCTCCTTGATTGAATGGACACCTGAAACATCATCACCAGTCACTAAGATATCATTAACGTAGACAACAAGGATGGTTTAGCCAAACAATCTCTTCTGAATGAAAATGGAGTTTTCCACGACACACTTCCTAAACCCATTCACTAGCACAACGGAGCTAAGTTTTGCATACCATGCACGTGGACTTTGTTTAAGGCCATAAATCACCTTTTGCAAGCAGCGCACCCAATTCTCCTCTGAAGCAATATACCCTAGAGTTTGCTCCATAAACACCACTTCCTAAAGATCACCATATAAAAAGGTATTACGAATATCCAATTAATATAATGACCAAGCCCAATTTACCACGAAGGAGAGGAGTACACGTATAGAGTTAAGACGAGCTACTAGAGAGAACGTCTCAGTATAATCTACACCAAAAGTCTGAGTAAAGTCATGAGCAACAAGGCGGATCTTGTATCGAGCAACATTGCCATTGGAGTTGTGTTTGACAATAAACACCCATCTGCAACCAACAACTGAGACACCAGGTGGTTGAGTAACTATATCACAAGTCCTCTAAGCCAGGAGTATCTGCATTTCAACATCCATGACACACTTCCAATGTGGAAGGGTAAGTGCCTCACAATAATCCTTAAAGGTGGTTGAACAGTAGGGGAAGCTAAATGAGTGCCAAGAGCAGTGGGAGGGTGGCTGAACTTTGCCCAACAGTGGTCAAACGAGTGGTTTTTACACCCGCAATGCACGCACAGAGGGTGCAAATGACCTTTAGATCAAGTCTGACCAAGAGACCATGCAGAGGAAGAGGGAGCCAGAGGAGCACTCTAGATGACAAGCGTGGAAGCATCCACGGGTGAAAAAGGCACAGGAGAGGCAATGGTCAGATGAAGCACCCGATTGAAAGTCATTTGCAGCAAAGGAATCATATCAGCAATGAGAGTTGAGCCCCAAATCTAAGAGGATAGCTCGAGATGAAGGCTGGTAAGGAAGAGAGCAACCCCAAGTTCCTCGTGGTAGTGGCACTGATAGGCAAGGTCGAGCGTGCACAACTGGAAGAGGTTGAGATTGCCGAGCAAGGAGTGAAGACAGGTATAGTAGTTGTACATAGTGTCATCTCCTTGTTAGTGAGAAAACAAGTTCTCAAAGGTGTCGTAGACGTAGGCAATGCCCTGGTTGGCACCAAACGTCACCTAAAGTCTCTTAAATGCGACGCACAGGGCAAAGGCGAGAGATGGTTTGAGCAATGTTCTCCTCAATGATATTGATCAACCAAGAGATCACAAAATCAGCCACCCTCCACGTTGCATAGTTTTTCGCCTTCTGCTCAAGAGGATCGTTAGTGAGATGGGTCTCGCACATCTGCAAGACGATGAAGGACTCAAAGGTGCTAGATCAGTAGTGGTAGTTGTGCTCGTTCAACTTGACCCCTATGACTGTGAGTTTGCCAACCTACGACATTGACGCTTGCACTTCCATAGAGAAGGAAGAAGTTGGCGATGAAGAAGAAGGGGGGGAGGAGATAAGAACAACACAAGAAGAGAGAGGGAGGGAGGGATAAGAGGCAAGTGTCCCAGAACACACTCGTCGCAGACCAATGACGAGAAAAAAGGTTGAAGGAGTCGACGAACCGTCGACAAAGGAGAGGGGTGGAGTGGTATTAGGGTTAACCTACTCTTGATACCAAGTTGAAAATAATGTGTGTTGTATTACTAATGACAAGAATGTACAAGGTATTTATACACACTTAAACGGGTAAATGGATCTTAACCGATTTCTAATTATACTACTCAACAAAATAATAACACTGTCATCTCCAAGAAGTTGAAAGAAATTTTAGGTGTATGAACAGATTTTTACTATCAAGGAAAGGTAAACATGACAAAAACATGTACACTACATGGCTTGATTGATGAGCTTGGCATTTATCACCCTCCCACTACCAATATATTGAAGATATGTTAGTATCAAGAAGAGTTGGCGGTAGTAGCATATCTGTCTAACCTGAATTCTGAGATCTCTCAAACTTGTTGTTAGGCCCCTGATGTAAAAAAGATGCTAGAACTTGAGGAGACCTTTGCTTGAGCCATAGGTTCTCAACTAGAGCCACCCCTTCCATATGAATCATTCCATTATAGCCACCTCATCAACTTCTCAACATGGTGGCAAAGGTCATGGGGTCCCTCAGCCAACACATTGTTAACATTATGATTGGACTGGCTATTGTTCAAAGTCTTCGGACAAATGTTGGGATAAGCATGACAAATTGTAGTGGGCACATACCACTACCTAGTTTTCATAGTTAGTTGCTACTGCCACCACTACCACTAGCACAATAACCATCTCACAAGTAGATTATAAGCAACTTTTTCAGTTATATGCCACCAACTCCATTGCCATGACTACTCATCTTTCTAACTCCACTCCATAAATTGATACTATTGTGTTACAAGCCATTAATCGTAAGGATCGTTAGACTCCTGGTGGTGGCTGATTGTAAGTATACTACCAACCAATGGTCACAAAATCCTAATGGTGGGCCTCTTAGATTTCATGAAGATAGAAATTATAGAGAGATAGAAAGATAGAATAAACAAATAAGGTGATAAACCACCATTAAGCATAATTGCATCCCTCAGGCACATACTAACATGGGTTTACATAGGTGTACAACAGTCACACCACCCAACTAATCACCCTCGTAACAGAATCCCCATCAGCATACTGACCTCCCAATAGACATTTGAAAGCCCACAACTATAACATATTGCCACTATGCTTGCCTCCAAAATTCATTTTAGAATTATAGGTTCCATAACTTCCATCATTTCAAATATATCCACTACTACTATTGCAGGTAACCATTCATGTCATATTTTTGGGTAAGGGATTGTTTAAGCCTTTTCCTAGATCAAGTTGGGCAATGTTCTATATATACTTGACTTTTTCATCAATTTACCATCTATCGCCATCAAATTAATGTGCCATTAATGAAATGTCTCTTTGATGACCCAAAACATAATGGTACTTTGTATAAGCTTTCTTTTGCATGAATGAAAATGAAGAACTAGCAATAAAATTGAAGTTGAGGAAAAGAGCTTGTGCATGGAAAATCACAAGAAGAGGAAGAAAAAGTAGAAGACATGATAATCAAGAGAAGAATAAATCATGAAGAAAATAGGTTTAAGTGTGTTGCTATCATAAAATTTTATTGTAATGTGCTCTTGCTCTTTAGGAGAAATCCTACTTAGAGTTTAAAGCCTTTCTTAGGGTTTCTTAGAACCATCCTTAGAATATAAAACTAGGTTAGTAAATTTCGGATGTGTATTTCCAAGTCACCACATTCTCTTTAAACCGCCAATCTATTTTTCCAAATGTCCAGTTATTACCCAAAAAACTAATTACTAGAGTGAAAGTTAGTCATTGACAGAACTTTTCCAACACATATCCACCTGAGTTAGACTAGACAGATAGCCTTACAAATCCTAGCACTTGAAAGTACACATTGAAAACATGAAGAAAATTCCTATGCTCACTGAATTTCTTGAAGATTCATTCTCTGTACGCTTCACTTCAACATCCTCAAACAGTAAAAACCCATAGGAAATGTAAGTTTTAATGTCTTTATTGTAAGTTGTTAATTGTGTAAATTTTATTGGTTGTGTGTTCAACTTGAAACATACAAATTGATTGAGTGTTTGACTAACATTTAGTATGTTGGTTAATGTTCTGACGTGAAAACACACATAACACTTTGATGATTAAGGTGTTAGTTAATTGGTATGTTTGACTATAAACACACAATCTAATTAGTTAGTGTGCTCTACCTTAAATACACAGTTGGCTTTTTGTTTGACTTTAAATACAAGTGGTGTTGATTGTGTGTCCGACCTTAAACATATAATGAGTGTCAGTTGATGTGTTTGAACCCTAAACACTCGAGTATGAGTAGGTGTATTCCACATTAAACATACAGGTCGGTTTTGTGTTTAACCTTCAATACAAATAGGGTTGGTTGTGTATTTGACCTAAAATACACACTTGTTCAATGTTCTACCTTAAACAAAATACACGCTTGTTCAATGTTCTACCTTAAACAACTTTGTAATCTGTAAAGGGTAGGTGTCAACTGTAATAACACCAAAATCAATAGTGAAAACTCAAGTAAAAGCTTAAGGAGTGAACTAGTCCAAATTGAGTGGATTACTATAAAAGTTTCATGTGTTCATCTGTGCGATCAATTGTGCTTAACTAGAATTATTTTGTGATTATGATTACTGTCCATTACAATATTTGCTTTAGAGATAAACAACTGAAATCATCTTACTGTAGTCATAGCTGCAAATTAGCTTGAACTGCATAATAGAGGTAACTTTGTTTTTGTGAGAGAGAATAATAGTGTTCGAGTTGGATGGGATTAGTCCTATATTGCCTAAGCATTTTGTATTCTCTTGTGTAACCTCGATTTATAGAGGTATATCATGTGTAAATGAAATATCAAATCTTCTCCCTTCTCGTATGGTATTAGAGCTTTAATATCATTAAAGAATATATCTGATCATTAATATCTCTAATATTCTCTTCTATATTGTCAGTGAGAATATAGAAGATTGGAATACAAGGGCTTCATAGCGGAACTGCTCGCAAGTTTCGCCGGCAGGAATCACCACATCTTCCACAGGATCGCTCACATCTTCGCGGGAATCACTTGTGTCTTCCTTGGGAAATCACCCACGTCTTCCTTCTGTGAGAATTGCTCACAAAAGAGGTTCTGTGACTAGTTTGCTGATGATTTAGCTATTGTTATATGGCTACAAAATAGCAAAGAGGCCAACATTGCTCATGGAGTTACGATGCTTCATCTAACTAAAGGTATTTGGGATAACTATGAAAATGAGAAAAATATTGTTCAGGTATATAAAATTTATGAATAAATTCTTTTTGTACATAGTTGGACAATCATTGCAAGAATATTTTAGCACATTGCAATTACTATTTCAGGAGTTGGAAGTTTATCAGCCAATCGTTGCAAGAATATTAAGGTAGTATCAAAATGATTTACATGTTGTAGCTTTTCTAACAGAATTTCCACTAGATTTGGCATCTCAAGTCCGTGAATAGATACTGGGAGGTGACACAACCCCTACCCTTGCTACTGCTTTTGCACGTGTTTAAATGATATCTACTTAGAAATCTCAACAAGAGTCTGTAGTCATGGTTGCAAAACCCCAGCCAGGAGGTAATATTATTGAGGGAAGTAATACCCTAAAAGGTAGACATAAATATGGCAAATAGTGTAACCCTGTCCTCACTGTGGTAGGACTAATCATAGGCTAGAGCAGTATTGGGAGAAATTTAAATGATGTGCATGGGCACGAGTTGTTATAGAGTCCCCTGATTCTGTTATAGTTTCATTGCCTGCACCAACTGCTCTTAAAAACTCTACTAAGCTGACTATCTCACAAGTGGATTATAAGCAGTTGACAAGATGTTGACTCTTCAACCACTATCACATTAGCATCCATTTTAGGTATAGGTATGGCCATAGTAGCTAAGGAAGATAATCATTGGATCATGGACTAGGAATCCCATTATATGTTCGGTAATGCTAACCTGTGCGGCCGTTTATATAGCCTACTTGAACTAAAAAAAGTTACTGCTGCAAATGATCTGTTTTGTCAAGTTTCTGGTTGAGGTTCCATATTAGCCTCCTCTAAAATTTGATTGAATCAAACCACTTACATTCCTAATTTTCCTATGAACATTTTGTCCATTAGTACTATAACTATTCAACTCTCATGTTCAGTAACCTATTTTTTCCCTTTCATTGTACCTTTCAAAATCTACAAATAGGGCAGGAATTGGTTTAAGCTCTAAACGAAAAGATGATGTGTACATTCTGTTTTAGGAGTACATTCTGGATTAGGATACTCCATCGCATGGATAAGTTGCATTGCTACAGAGTCCTCTATCTTATGGCACCTCAAGTTTGGTCATCGAGTAGTTGGAAGGTTCTCAACTATATTATAAACTAGATTGACATCAATATTATTTCCAATGTGGAACTATTCGTCTCATCAATAACAAGAAGCAAAATGAAGTTTCCATTCCTACTATAGAAGCATAATACAAGTCAATGGTACAAATTGCTTGTGAAGTAATGTTCCTTGGTGAGTTTGGATTAGTTGTTTATGAGCTCATGCTCATGTACTATGACAATTAAATTGCTATGCACATGCTAAGAATAAGACATTTCATGAAGGTATAAAAAAGATTGAAATAGATTGTCACTAATATTAGACTTGGTGGTCAAGGGAGTAACCTCCACACCGTATACTTTGGGTTAAGTCATAGTATGTTTGAATCCTTTTGCAACAAACAGGATATGATCAATATATATATATATTCCAGCTTAAGGGGAAGTGTGAAAGAGAATAATAATGTTTGAGCTTTTAGGTTTAGTCCTATATTGCCTAAGAATTTTGTATTCTCTTTTGTAACCACTAGTTATAGAGGTATATCATGTGTAAATGACATATCAAATCTTCTCCCTACTCACAGTTTTAATAAATTGTCATTACAATATAATACTTATTAAGGAACACTATTTACCCTCTTTCAATGTCACATTTGATCTTAACAACGTTATTTAAATATTACCTTTCATCACACTATTCCAAATTTATAAATAAGGAAGAAGATTGATCTAGGAAATGAGCAAGGTGACAACACATAGCTACTTGTTCATAATGAAGTACCACATCAACTACTAGCCTTAATGCCTACAACAGAGCCATCAATCTTGTGGCACTACAGCTTAGATCACTTGTCATACAAAAAGATTGAACAACCTCTTCCATGATTTTCTGTAGATTCTTTTAATTGCATAGATTTCAACATGAGAGTCAAAATGGTTTAAATTGATCTAATGTCCATACATTTCTGTAATCTCATTGAAGATTTGATCGCAGAGTGTTCTAGGACTCACTTAACATGGAAAAAGGGTTTAGAGTCACCACTTGAGTTTTTGAGGAAAAACTAGGAAAATCAAGGAGATTGTGCCAAGGGATAGACTCATGGTCTGCTTCTATGAACATGGGTAAGGAATTCAAGGTATGGGTGAAATAGGTGTTAAGCACCCCCAGCCAACTAAAAAGTATCTGACCTTTATCTACTGTTATAATGAGATATTCGACATAATGATCAACGATTTAGTGATACGCACGATGATGCAAAGGGAAATCAAAACTTTGCAATTGTGCAAAGTGCTATAAAGGGAAATTCGATGAAAATCCAATTAAAGATCCAATAAGGACAAAATTTACTGTAAAATCTGATGAGATATCCAATACGGGATCCAATGAAAAGAAGGATAGGAAAGCACATTAATGGGTGGCCAATGTAAGGACCCATATGTTTACCCACTAAAAACATACATTCATGGATACACAAACCATTACAAGTGGAAAACTAAGCTCGTGCAAGGATTCAAGCACGGATGAGTGTAGCTTCGGAAAAAGGGCAAAGTGCCTATGAACATAGACACCTTACGTGCTAAGAGGTTCCACTCAACATCCAAATAAGGATCTCCCCACAATAGAAAGGAGAGATTGTTGAAAGGGATTGCATGGCTTGTCAAGCACCAAGTGAGCACAATATATTCCATTGAGGCACATGCTAGGTATATGATAGTGGTTTAGGTTGGGCTAAAATTGTTTTCGATACTAAGACTATGACAGAGGATAGTCCCATGTTGCAAGCCACTGAATTCCAATGCTTTGCATAGGAATCTAGTGACCATAAGTGATGCCTTCAAGTTTTTTGAATGCACAATCTGATAGGATGCAGACCACTAGAGTCAAGTGGATCACATTGGAATCCGATGGGTTGGTTGTGACTTACAAGGTCCAAATATAAGGGATTAACAGTATACCCCTCTCTAATCGAAGTTGGATGCCCGAGAGGAAAGGAAACTGATGGTTGTGGGTGACAAACTTCCAAAGATGCCAAACCCAATGAGCATCGAAATCTGATGAGTTTGACTCAAAATCCGATGGGTTGAGTCAATATGCCTTTCAAACGATCGTCCAACTGCAACATGCTTATACGACTTTGACCGCCTCTTGAAGTTGACTCAGTAGACCCAACTCGATTAATCGGGTAGTGAGGCTAAAAAGGATTGGATAATGTATACACACTGTCGTTGGTATCCGAGTAAGGAGTCCTTGGAGATGGTAGTGAAGGGAGCCCAACCATGTCGGGCACTCCTTTGCATACAAACCTACACCTCCTCTCAACTCCTTCGATAGGTTAGAGTAGGTCGCCGTTATTGGCCCGACGACACCACTGCTCCCCCTTTAGAAGGTGTATTATCCTTAGCCATCACATTTTGTGTCAATCATGACCCAAGTGCAACAACCAATCTACCCGACTAATCCAATGCAGATGCACCAACCTTGAAGGCCCAAAACACCCTAGCAAAGGACATGGGATTCCCCAAAGCAACAACACCGTCAACCAATGCAAGCCCCAATGCCTTAGTAACCAAGATGGCAACAACCCAAGCCTAGGGCCTAATGGAGGGGGCAATAACGCCCAACTCCATCTCATCCGCAACAACAAACCAGGTTATGGTTGGAAGTTGCTCCAACATTTTTTCCAAGGTCAAGACTTTCTTGACCCTATCGAAAATCAAACCCCCACCAACAAAGCTCCCATGGTGGTACAACCCTCAGCATTACTATGAGTACCATCGAGCAAAGGCGCACTCTATCGATAACTATCAATCGTTGAGGGAGGTAGTCCAACACCTCATTAACTCAAGCACAGTGGAGCTTCATTTGCCTATGGCATTGCCCCAACTAGGAGCTTAGGCAAGGGTTTCTATGAGAACTCATCATCCTTTCCCTACACATGGGGATGGCTCATTTACCATGAACCTAGTACAACCAACCCTCCTCAATGCCAACTTAGATCTCCTAGACATGGTTGGTCTGGTGTTTGAGCCATTGCTGATAGCAGTGCTCGGGCCATATAAGACCCAACTAACATCAACTATCAACATTGTTCAAAAGACGAAGAGGCCACCCATCAATTGCAACAACCACCAATTGAGACCTAGCCCCTCAAGAAGCCCATCAAATACCAGGCCCAACGACCCCACTAAAATTCTGATGCCCACCAATCGGATTTCGGTTTGGACCAAAGCCTTCTCCATAAGGGCAACATCCACAATCTCCCCATCACAACTACCCTCCCATGCCTGTGGTCAACCCACTTCTTCTATCAAGCTAGGGGTCAAACATGTGATCTTCTCACCAGCAGCACCAACTTCCGAAGGTCCTACTACCCTCCCAACACTTGTTCCTACTTCCCAGCTTCCCAACATCCACAGGCTCCCCATCACGACTACCCTCCTAGCACTTGTTCCTACTTCTGAAGTTCCTCCCAACACATCAATTAGCCCATCCCTTACTGATGTCACGAGCCAACTCAAGAAAAATGAGTCCATCCCTTGGTACAATCTTCTTGGTTTTCCCAGTTTTTCTTCAGAAACTCAGGTCACGACTCTAAACCCTTTTACCCTGTTAAGCGGGTCTCAGTCCTCTTTGTGACCAAATCTTGAATGAGGTTACAGAAACTGACTCTGAACCTTTTTGCCTTGTTAGGCAAGTCCTTGTGACCAAATCTTCAATAAGTTTACAATTTCCATCCCTCTACAAAAGAGACACATGTAAGAATTAGAAAAGAACATATACATGGATGTGTTGGAATAATTTCACATTACAAATAATGAGAGAAAAACTAGTACTTGCGTAAAAAGATCTCTTCACTCATAATAAATTTATTTTGAATTGAATGTCCAAATGTGAATGTCTCACATTAGCTAACGTAAGAAATATATATATATATTGATGGACTTCTCTACCTAATATTAATTTAATCTTGAAAAAATTACCCGATCATAATAACAAATATCTCATAAAAAAAAGAAAAAGTCTGCAATTTGAAGACACTGAACTAAAAAAAATGCCATGCAAAAAGATGAGTGCAGGAATTGCCTCACATGAGTTAACAAAAGGACTGGACTTTGTTAATATGTAGATGTATCTTTCAAATAATGTTACCTCGGATAAACTTGGAGGGCATATCTTAAAAAATGAAAAATAACTATAGTTTTGGTGAAACTGTTAGCACAATTTTTTTTACTTTAACCATGCCATGACAGATACTATAAAAAAAGTAAGATAGTATATGTTTTTTGACTTAATAGATATTGAGATGGAAGAATGTCCATATCTTAATAATACTGAATGAAGAATACAAACAAATCTGAGAAAACAATGGGACGGTAATGAGTTACTCAAACTAGCACATAATGTACTCTACTCTCTCAGAAGCTTCAAAAAATGCTCCTGAAAGCAATGGAGTTGGATGGAAGAATGCTGCATGGCTTTCATTTTGGTGACCTCTAGAATTCCTAGGCACACAGACCAAAGAAAATAACTACAATGGCATGACTAAGAAAAAGTATACCAATCAACACAATAAGCTTCAGGGCTTCCATGAGAGAACTCCCCAAACTGTTACTCCTGTCTACATGTTCTCCTGCAAAAAAAGGAATCATATTATATTTGCATTTCAGAAAAGCATAAGTTAATGCAAATATCAAGCACATCAGTTTCTAAGTATATAGTTATGTTAGATATAGGATTATATATTGTTCATGCAAATGTGTAATTTCATATCCATTTATCATTCAATATTCTACCCATCATACATACATATTTTTAACGTCATTTTAACCCTATTTTTGAGTTTAATGTCGTTTTTCTTTCACAACATGCCACCATAGCTCCAAGCCTCCCATTCCGAGTTGATGCCCACCCCACCAACCATTTGTCTATCATCATCTTCAACTTTGGTGCCACTACAATCGATGACTTTCTTCTCCCTTCCCATCTCCACTACACAGCCTCACCACCTCATCCCTTTCCTTTATGTTATCCTAGGCTTCACCCTCAAGCGTAGGTGTCAACCCTCCTCACTACAGTCAACATCCTTAAAGCAGCACTGACCATTTAGGCCTATTTTCTCCCTTTTTCTTCTGTGGCCAACACTGTCAGTAGCTGTGTTGCCTGACCATTGCCATGTTTTAGGCTGCCCAATAGTGATCAGTATCTCCCTGCAGGTGGATCGTTGTTCCACATGTTTTCCTGTGCCTTTTGCATGTGTTGCTTGCTGGATAGACAATTGTGCAGTTGTTCCGCCTATTTTCAGTTAGGAGACAATAATTGTTTTTCTGTCTTTTTGTGGCGAAAATGGCCACTGATGATGTCCTCATCAAGAGTTTTACTGCAACTTCAGAAAAATTGAATGGAAAGTACATGTTGTAGGCTGAAAGCTTCAAAATAATTCTGATTGCTCATTTGAAACTTCATCACTTCTCTGATAATCTACCTGATATAAAAGACTTCACATATGATGATTGGTTAGCTAATGATGTTGCCATTACCTCTTGGATGCTTGTTAGTATGGGGCCGAATGTTGCATAGGGCATGAGTATGATGTGTCTTGCACGAAAAATCTGGACTACTGAAAAAAACATATGGGTAGCACAAACCTTTCAAGTGTACAAGTTGATTTCCACACTCAACCAGGGTGATTAGAACCCCCCACCAAGACTTTATGTTGATTGATAGACATGTTGAATATATATTAGCCACCTATTGCTAGCATTTCAAAGATATGCAAATACAAGGAAGAGTTAGTTGTTGCATTGTGCTTATTAGGTCTAAATCCTAGAATTTCTTCTTAAATCCAAGGAGACTTTTGCTAAGGCCATTCAGATTTCGACAACCACTCTCTCTTCACTTATGGATCATTCTAACATGGCTGCTTCCTCTTCTCAAGGTCATGGATCTAGAGGGGGGTGGTTACAAGAGTTGTCGGTCTATGCATTGCTAACACTTTAGCAAGATAGGATATTGCTTAAACAAGTGTTAGGACAACTTTGGCAAACCAAAATTGGCACATGTTGCTACCAAGCCTTCTTAGCCTTCCATGACTTTTAGCATGGTCATTATTTCTAATGCAGAGCATAATCACCTCCTCCACTCACAAGCCCCAGATTCTACAACCATGAATACCTAAGCTTCTATAGATAACTCTTGGATTAAAGATTTTGGTGTTTCCTCACATATGCTAGGCATATCTACCATTTGGATAAACTTTCCTCAATTTCAGATATATCCATTGTCATCATTCTTGATAGTTGTTCATGTCCTATATCTGAGTAAGGAGAGGTCCAAGCCACCTTTTGAATTGGATTAGACAATGTCCTATATGTTTCTAATTTCTCTGTCAACTTGTTATCTATTAATGACATTTTTCACTGTCCATTATGTTATCTAGGATTTGCAAATGAGAAAGAGGACTGGTTTGGATCATAAGCATGATGATCAAGTGTACCTACTTTAAAAAAAAAAAAAGTGTACCTACTTGTTAAGGCACCCTTCATATACGAAGCTTGGATTTCAATCATTCTTTTTTGATGGAGAGTCATTTCAATTGAGTAAGCACACCCATGCCATTTCACAATTCATGTCATCTGTTTAGCAAGAGTCTTTCTGATATTATTTATTGTGATGTATAGGGTTCAAGTCATGTGTCTTCTATTATAGGTCATTGTTATTATATTATCTTTCTTGATAATTGTTCTTGTGTCCTATGGGTCTTATTAAAAAATTGTCTTCATGTGGTCACTGTATTCAAACAATTTGTCTGCTACTCCAAAAATTCTACATTGAAATAATGCCCTTAAATTTATTCAATAGGAATTTCAAACTATCTACTCTTCTCTTGATATTTTTCATCAAACTGTGTCTTCACACTTTTAAACAAAATAATGTGGCAAAGCACAAGCACAAATATATTCTTGATTTTGTTTGTACCCTAATGTTGCAAATGAATATACCTAAATTTCTTTGTTCTGATGTTGTGCTCACTGCTTACCTTCAAGTGGTGATGTTTTAATATATCATCTACAACCAGATTCTAATCTTTTCTCATTACAACCTAAAGTTTTTAGTTTTGTGGCTTTTGTAAAATATATCTTTTCAAGTCTTAACAAATTCACTCAAATCTATCAAATGTGTTTTTGTTGTTTATTATTATACCCTAAAAGAATACAACCTTTATCACGCTTCAAGTTGGAAATACTATGTATTTATGACGTCATTTTCTTTAAGTTAACATTACTTACGTAGCTCTACTTTAACAAAAAACATACATTTACCTATTTTGATTAAAGGGTACTAATCAAATAAATGTGCCTACTAAGATTTACTCATCTATTTGAGAACGTTCAACATTGCAACGACTATAGGTATATAGTCATCATAGGTAAACATCTCAATCACTTTCAACTCCAGCTTCTTCAACTACACCTTCAGATCCACCACCCTACCCTTTACACAAAGATCTGGACTTACCTATTGCTCTATGGAAGGGTAAAATATTTTGCACCTTACATACTTTGTCCAATTTCATAACCTATGATAACCTAAATCCTATATTTCAAAACTCTACCTTGTCTGCATCGTCAAAATCAATTCCCAAAAATTATTAGAAAATTCTACATGTCTCACTCAAGTGCAACCATAAATGAGAAAATCAAAGTACACAAGTCACAAGTGACACATGGGATTTGGTTCTCTATACTCCTAGAGCACATATTGTCTCTTATAGAAGGATATACATCATCAAAGACAAGCTAGATGAGATAATTGATCACTACAAGGCCCATCTAAGAATTATGGTATACATTATGCAAAATCCTTCTCAACCAATTGCTCACTTTAACTCTATTCAGGTTATCCTATCTATTGCTATAACTAATTCTAGCCCTTTTTTAAAATTACATGTTAAAAATGTTTTTCTATATGGTGATCTTTCCAAACAAGTACTTATGAAGCAACCTCTAAGATATGTTGTTTAAGGAATGTCTCTTGTTTATTTAATCAAAAAGGTAATTTATAAGCTCAAGCAAAGTCCAAAGACATGGTTAGATGAATTTAGGCATGTTGAATGTGCTAGTAGTCTTCGCAAATGTTTGGCAGATCACTTGGTATTTTACAAGACAAACAATTGATGTATCGTGTTAGTTATATATGTGAATGGCATCTTGCTTGCAAGAAGTAATATGATAATCATGACAAAAACATACATCTAAACAGGCATATGCTAAGGGAAAACCAAAGTACTTTCAGGGAATTAAATTTACATATGCTAAGGAAAAACTCTTATCTCAAAGGAAATATGCATTAGATTTGCTACAGGAGGCGAGGTTAGCAAGATGCAAACTAGAAAATACACCTATTAAGTAAAATCCTCCATTCTAAGATACTTCCTCCAAACCTCTAGATGATTTAGGAAAATACAGGAAGTCGGTTGGAAAGTTGATATACTTGAATGTAACAAGACTAAATACAGCTTACACTACGAATCTATTAAGTCAATTTATGTGCGAACATGAAGTCCACTAGCCAGGGACAATTCAGGGTCCTTGCATATGTGAAGAAAGTTCTAGGCAAAAGTCTTATTGATGGCAAAACATGGTCATTTACATGTGGAAAATTACTTAAATTTAAACTATACAAGTGATAAATAAGACAAGCAATCCGCATTTGGTTTTTGTACTTGTATAAGAGGAAATTTGGTAATCTGACACAACAAAAAACAAAATGTGGTGTCTATGTCCAATGTAGAAATTGAATATTGATTTATGGCTTAGGCAACATGTAAGATGTGGTTAAAATCACTTTTACAGGAGCATCATTTTGTTGCCAAGTCTCTTATGACTATGAACCATGACAATTAAGCAACCATTTTTACCATGAATAATCCAACTATTCATAGAAGAAGAAAACATATAAAGATTGATTGTCAATTTGTTAAGGACATGATAATAACATATACTCAATCTTCCAACTAGGATATTTTCACAAAAGGTTTGACTGTGGGAGTACTTGAAAATCTATGTACGGATGTACCAAGTTGAACATGTTTGATATATATGCTCCAACTTAATGAAAAGAGCTAGATATAGGATTATATATTGTTCATGTAAATAGATAATTGGATATCCATTTATCATTAGATATTCCACCCATTATACACACACACACATACATACTTGTAACCGTATTTTTGAGTTTAATGCCATTTTTCTCTCACAACAGGTTAGAATAAGAAAACAACCAAGCATTACACAACAGCAGAAAAGAGCTGAAGAAATTTGTTAATTTCACAAATTGCATCAACCAGAATCCCAGGATTGATGTTATGCTATTGAATTCTGGCTACTTCTTTGTTAACTTCCTTCTTCTAGAGGGATGATTAGAATTTAAAATAAAAAAATGCAAGTTCTACCAATCAATTTCAACGACTGAGGAAGAAATATGGTCTGAGATCTCCGGGTGAAGCCTATGGGTTTACCATTTTTAAGTTTAAACACAGAAACAGTATACTGCACATATTATACCACACCTGAGATATTAAAAAAAAAAAATTACAGCAGTTCAAGGAGCACAACAATAGATGCCTACAGATTGCACATAAGCACAGAATGACACAAATATCAATAAAAAAGTGTTTTCAAGAATAAATGAGGTACAAAATGTGCTTTGCTCATTCATCATAGTGGGTATTAGCATCCATTTCAAAATGTTTCAACAGGCCTAATATGCTAACTGCTATCATTTGGATCCATAATTCGCAACAAACTCTTTCTTTGAGAATGATAGGTTGAATTTCATTAAATCAATTTCACCCAAAGTACAGAAAGTACAAATTTTTGTATATTGGACTAATCAATATATCCTATTGGTGTTGTACAATCATCTTCAACTATCAGTTTTGCCTCAAACATGAATTGTCTCTCAGCCATAACTCATCTTCCCACTGGCATCATCAAGGTTTTTCTTCCATTATTACTTGTACCAGAAACAAGATATTATGAGTAGCAGCATAGAATGACTGTCAAAATTGAGAGAAGGGTAGGCCTACACACGCTGTAAGTGGGTTAAACAGCAAAAAAACAAATAGAAAAAAATAAAGGTTTCGGATAGGAAACTGAGGGAAGAAAGTAAGAAAAAAATAGAAGCCACTCTAGAGATTAAATCTCCAAGGCAAGAGTCACAGGGTGACAAAGTCACCAAGTACTAGAAGCAAGATTGACAAGTTGTTCTTTCAGAAAGGACAAGATCCAACAATTAAAATTATATTGAACATCAGGATGGATTAATATGCTTAGATCTGTATAACAATTTTTATTTTATTTATTATCTGATTAAATTTTACCTTTTTTAAGATACAGTATCTATCTTTTTTCCCGAACTGACTGTAATACATTGTTTGAAGGTATTTCCTGCAATCTAGGTGGATAATAAACAAAATCCATAATAAAAATATAAATTCAAGGACAGACCTGATGAGAGTCTTGCAAATATCGCATAGGAACTCTCCTCAAAAGGAAGGAATACAAGTCTCACCACTAAACTCCCTGAAAATTGTGTCAAAGATTCAAATATCACTGGTGTAAAAAAACCAAAAAACAATTATGAAATTCAAAGGATAGAATAAATGACATCTGACAAATAATAAAATTGATCCACTTTTTTTGTGTGATGTTTTGCTCTGCACAAGACAAATTTTGGCATTGTGCAATAAACTAATCCATCTTGAAGTATCCAAATTATCATTGTTTATGGCATAACTCAATACTTCACATGTCATGTAACAAAAAAATTTACAGATAAGGAAAATTTGAGGTTCCTTTACAATATTACAAAGTTGATACTTGCCAATTTTGTCGACAAGACCATAATCAGCTTGGTTGTTTGTTGTGCCGAATGGCACAAGAACCAACTTTTCACCTTCCTGAAGCAGAAATTTTCTGAAAGCTTGACTAGTATACAACCAACACAAATTCAGAAGATTTTCTCCATCATCTGTCCCATCACAAACTCTGCATGCATTAAACAAACATTCTGGGCAATCCAAAAACCACAATCAAATTAACTTCAAAAGTAAATGTAAGTATGGTCAAAAAGGAAAATAAACCTATAACAGAGAAGATCAGACCAACTGACAATGCGAAAAGAAAGAAAATAGATCCAGTATCCTAAAAAAAAGCAGGCACCATATGCAACCTGAGAAAGGGATACCAGAACATCCTTCTCCTGAAATTAAAAAAACCAAAACATGAATCAAAACAAACCAGTAATGCAAGAAACCTTTAAGAAGAGACCATATAACTTGAATTGTTATTTGAAATATTCTGGTATAACAAAAGAAAAATATGAATTCATAAAATTAAATTGGGTAAAGATTTCCTCATTGAACAACATTTTATCAGATACAGAAACTAAACTACACATGTTAAGAAAAAATGAAACAGATAGGAAGCTAACAAGATTTCATATAGTTGAAAGTAATGTGTATTACTAATCACAAAGTATACAAGAGGTATATATATTGACTAAACGGATAAACGGATCTATACACTAATCATCCTATCCAACACTCCCCCTCAAGCTAGAAGGTACATATCATACATTCCTAACTTGTTACAAAAGAGATTGAACACCCTTACACTAAGATTCTTTGTAAACATATATGCAACTTGATTTAAAGATCTCGTGTAGGGTGTACAAATAACATCACGTTCAACTAACTCCCGAATATAGTGACAATCAATCTCAATATGTTTAGTCCTTTCATGGAATATATCATTGCTATCAATGTAAATAGTTGTCTGATTGTCACAGTACATAGTCATCGGTATAGGAACCTGAACACCCAACTCTGTGAGGAGTAATCTGAGCCATACCAACTCACTAGCTACTTGAGACATCGCTTTGTATTATGCTTTGGTGCTAGATTTTGAGGTAACACTTTGTTTCTTACTCCTCCAAGTTACTAGGTTGTCACTAACATACATGCAGTACTCAGAAGTAGATTGTCTATCACCTTTGTCACCACCATAACTTGAGTCAGTGTAAGCCATGACATTAAGATGTCCATTATTGAAGTGTATAAGTCATTGTACAGGATTTCCTTTCAAATAAGCTAGAAGATGCAATGCACCATTCCAATGTACCTCCTTAGGTTCATCTATAAACTGACTCAGTAGTCCCACAGCATAGGATATATCTGACCTAGTGATGGTGAGATAAATAAGTTTTCCTACAAGCCTTCTGTATTGAGCTGCATCACTAAACGGTGCTAACATGGACCCCCAGAATTGAGGCTTAGATTCCACTAGAGTTCGCTCTGGCTTGCACCCAAGAAGTTTTGTTTCCTTTAACAAGTTAAGTGTATATTTGCATTGTGAAAGAACCAATTTTTACTTAGCATATGCAACTCAATGTCTAAAAAGTACCTAGGTTTGCCCATGTCCTTGATATCGAAGTGCTTGGATAGGGCCTTCCTGGTGGAGCTACCACCTGTAATATCATCACCAGTCAAGAGAATATCATCAACATACGCAACAAGTATGATGTAACTAGACGACCATTTCCGGACAAAGATAGAATTGTCAACTGCACATTTTCTAAACCCATTCGCCAACATAACAGAGTTAAGTTTGGCATACCAAGCACATGGGCTCTGTTTAAGGCCATAAATAGCCTTTTGCAACCGGCAAACCTGATTCTCCCCCTAAGCAACATACTCAAGAGGTTGCTCCATAAACACCCTTTCTTGGAGATCTCCATAGAGAAAAACATTACGGACATTCAACTGACACAAGGACCATTCCCGATTGACCACCAGGGAAAGGAGCACACAGATAGAGTTGAGACGAGCCACAAGAGAAAACACCTCAGCATAATCCACACCAAGAGTCTGAGTGAAGCCTCGAGCAACCAAGTGAGCCTTGTACCGAGCCACACTGCCATTAAGGTTGTGTTTAATAGCAAAGACGCATTTACAGCCAACAACAGGAACATCAAGTGAGCGAGCAACGACCTCCCAAGTCCCTTGAGCTAGGAGTGCCTACATTTCAACATCCATAGCACACTTCTAATGTGGAAAGGTAAGCGCCTCACAATAATCCTTGGTATTGATTCAGAGGAGATGGCAAGGGCAAACCGCTTGTAGGTAGGAGAAAAGGTAGCATAGGAAAGGCTATGGGAAAGAGAATGCTACGTAGAAGCACGCGTACCTTTGTAGATGGCAATGGGCAAGTCAAGGTCAGGCGGACCTACAGAAGGACAAGGAGAAGCAAGGGCAGGGCGAGGCAACGATGTGGGAGGATGACATCGGTGATAGACTTGCAAAGGAGATTGAAACCGAGCCAAAGGCGAAGGCAACACCTGAGACAACGGAGGGGGTATAGGAGGAGTAATCGAAAAGGAAGAGGAAGAGGCTCAAAAGGAGGAGAGGGAGCAAGAGAACTAGAGAAGAAGGGGGTATCCTCCAAGAGACAACATCAGCTAACACAATATAACGACAAGAGGAGGAATGATAGCATTGGTACCCTTTCTGATTACGAGGGTAACCAAGAAAAACACAATGGATAGAGCAAGGGGACAATTTATCTAACCTAATAGACAAATTTTTGACAAAGACCATACAACCAAAAACCTTAGGTAGCAAGTAGAAGAGCTCCTGACGAGGAGTAAGATGTTGAAGAGGGATCACACCACCCAAAAGGGTAGAGGGCATGCGGTTAATAAGATAAGTGGTCGTAACAACGGCATCAGACCAAAAGGATGTGGGGACATTCATCTTAACAAGTAAGGTGTGAGCAATGTCAAGAAGGTGACGATGCTTACATTCGACAACTCCATTCTGTTGGGAGGAATGTGCACAAGTGGTTTGATGTAAGATGTCACGCTCACTACAAAGAGTAGCCACCATAGTTTGAACAAACTCAATGGCATTGTCGATGCAAAAATGTTTAAAAGAAAAAATAAACTGAGTCTAAATTTCATTAAAGTAATCATGAATTACATCAAACACATGTTGACAATCTTTTAACAAATAAACCCATGAAACCTTGGAAAAATTGTCAACAAAGACAATGTAATACTAATAACCACTGACAGACACAACTTAGACAGGACCCCAAATATCACAATGAACTAAATCAAAGGGACGAACAGAAGACAACTAACGACTAGAATAAGTAGCATGAAACTGCTTACCCAAAATACAAGACTCATATGTAAATGAACAAATAGACACAAACGGTAACGTCTAACGAAGCTTGTGAGGTGAAAGGTGTCCCAGGTGTTGATGCCAAAGCAAGAAGGAATCTCCTAAAACAACAAAGGTAGAAAGGCCTCTCGTGACATCGTTCTGCACCAAGATGTACACGCCTCGACCCTGCTCAAGGCCCACACCAATTCTTCTACCTGTCTGCAAATCATGAAAAGTGCAATGAAAGGGGTAAAAAATAACAAAACAATATAGTTGTTTGGTAATGACACTAATGGACAAGTTCACAGGAAAATTAAGTATATAGAGAACTTTATCGAGAGAAATGGTGGAAGTAATGGACGCAACACCCTCACCAGAAATAGAGCAACTATGCCCATCAACAAGGGCAACAGACTATATATTAGGGCAATGAATAATATGATCAAAAAGAGAGCAGTTACCCGAAATATGATGGGAAGTGCCAGAATCAATAATCCAAGTATCATTAGAAGTGGATGTTGAAAGAAAAGGCATACCAGTTGAGAGAACATGAGAGGTAGAAGCATCACTATTGTTTTGAGCATGAAGAACTATCAACTCACAAAGTTAGCCTAAGTCATCTAAACAAGGGCAAGCTGAGCCGTTACATCAGTAAGGGCAACGTAGGAGAAGCAACATGAGCAACGACTGTAGTGGGGGGCAACCAAACTTCGCCCAACAATGCTCGGACGGGTGGTTCTTGCGACCATAGTGGACGCACAAGAGTTGTGGATAGCCACCAGACCACACGCGACCGTGGCCACATAGGGGGCAAAGCACCTTGGATGGCAAGCACTAACTAAAAAGGGGCCAACAAAGAGGGGGCATTGGCAAGAGAAGGAGCAACAGTGAGACAGAGTACCCGATTGAAGGTCGCCTAGAGAGAGGGAATCATATCTGCAACAAGCGTCGACCCTTGAATCTGAGAAGACAAGTCCGGACGAAGACCGACGACGAAGAGGGCGACCCCAAGCTCTTCACGATAGTGCCACTGACAAGCAAGGTCAAGAGTGCACAGTTGGAAAAGATCAAGGTCATCGACCAACAAGCAGAGATGGGTGTAGTAGTTGTGGACGGTCCTGTCACCTTGTCGGTGAGAGAAGAGATTCTCATAGGTGTCACAGACGCAAGCAATGCCTTGGTCCGCACCATATGTCAACACTATTAATCAGCCACGAGATGACCGTGAAGTCGGCGGCATGCCAAGCTACATACTCCACACACTTCGTCTCTAAAGGGTCGTTCGTCAGGTGGGTCTTGCGCATCTGGGAGACGATGAATGACTCAAAGGCGATTGCCCAATAATGGTAGTTGTGCTCAGTAAGTTTCACTCCCGTGATCGTGAGCTTGTCAACCCACGACATCGTCACCGACTGGTCCATGGAGAGGAGAGGAGGTTGCAACGGCAAGAGAGGAGCAAAGGCAACGACATGAATCTACGAGAGACTATGCAAGGACGAGCGACCGAGAAAGGGGGGCAAAGGAGGAGGAAAGGGATTAGGGTTAACCTAGGTCTGATACCAAGTTGAAAGTAATGTGTATTATTAATCACAAAGTGTACAAAAGGTATATATACCGACTAAATGGGTAAACAGATCTATACACTAATCATCCTATCCAACACATATATTCAAGTTGTCATCTCTCTGTTTGTAGGGAAGTTTATTTGAGTCTGGCCAAAAGTTCACAGAAGACCACAAGTCATTTTCAACATTTAGAAGTCATCATTTAATCATTTGCAACTATTAACTACATGAATCATTTTCTTTCATGTATTTCTATCTATAGTCGAATCTCCAATTAAATTACATACATTTAAATCTTTTCTCACAATTCCAAGTCAAGTAGTTTTAAAGGATATTTGTGCATGCCAAAAAGTCCAGAAAGTTTTTTTAAAAAAAGTAAGGTATTTGTGCAGGCCGAAAAGTAGAGAAAGAAAGTCCAACTTTCTGGCCATATAACTACCCTAACTTTTTTTCTCCCATTCCCCATTTCTTGCCACTACCCTCCTGAAAGTCCATCTCCATCCCCTGCAATCTCCTCACATGACTACACAATGAGACCAACAAGACTGGAACATCATGCTGTTAGGGTTACTCTGGTGTGGAGACTGTTTAAGTCTTCACAAGTGTATGTGTCTTTATTAGGCCTAATAGCTTTTGGGGTGATTTGTATCCTAATGATGCACTATAAATAAGTGTTGTAACCTTGTAACTGTGTGTGTGAAAACTAGTGAAACCATCAGAAGACGCCCAAGGTGTAGGCCTCGGCTGAACCACGTAAAACCTTGTGTTGTGTTTTCTTCTCCTTCTATTATGCCTCCTTCCCTAGCATCGAATCCCGCCTTTCTTTTGATTTAATCCCATCAAACTGGTATCAGAGCTTAGGGTTTAAGAAAAAAGGGGGATTACGTCTGTTTTTTTAGGGTTTTTTTTTCGCGCGGTAAACAGAAAATCCCTGTTCGTGCGGGTGCGAGCAAGCTGTGTCGGCGTCGCGTCCTCAAGGAGAGGTCGCCTGACGTCATGCGCGAGGAGGGCGACGCCGAAACTGCAAATCTAGAGCCGTCCAACGACGCAGATCCAGTGCCGTCCGACGCCGGAACTGCAGATCCAGGCCGACCGACGCAAGGAGAGCCGTCCGACGACACAGATCCAGGCCGTCCAATGCAAGGGAAGCCGTCTGACGCAAGGAAAGCCGTCTGACGCAAGGAGAGCCGTCCGACAACGCAAATCTAGGCCGTCCAACGCAAGGGAAGCCGTCCGACGACCCAGATCCAGGGTCGTCTGACGCCGCCAGGGCCGTCTGACGCCAGATCTAGGGTCGTCTGACGCCGCCAGGGCCGTCCGACGCCGCATCCAGTGTCGTCCAACGTAGAGGAAGCCGTCCACTTCAGAAAAGCTGTCCCACGTTACAAGGCAGAGCCAAGAGGCAAAACTGCAGGGGAACACGAGTTCCAGGAGAGCTCGTCAGGTTCTTTTTTTCAGTGGGTGAGGAGTGATACAGTGGTATCACTGAAGAGCAAAAATGACAGACGACAGAAAGCTCAAAATTGAGAAGTTTGACGGTAATGACTTTGGGTATTGAAAAATGTAGATAGAGGACTACATCTATCAAAGGAAGTTGCATGAGCCTCTGTTAGGAGAAAAACCTGCAGAAATGAAGCAAAAGACATGGGATCTGTTAGACAGACAGGCCTTCGATGTGGTCAGATTGTCATTGGCTAGAAATGTTGCTTTCAACATTGCCAAAGAGAAAACCACGGCAAATTTGATGAAAGCTCTTTCAGATATGTACGAGAAGCCGTCTGCTTCAAATAAAGTGTATCTGATGAGGAGGTAATCAGGAGAAGAAACAACTCACAAGCAAGCACTTCAGGAGCAGCCTTAAGTGCAGAATGCAGAGGAAGAAGTCAACAGAGAAATTGTGGTAGAAACTACTCAAAGTCCAGAGGGAAAAGCAAGGGTAGGAAGAACATTACCTGCTGGAACTGTAATCAGAAAGGGCACTACAAGAATCAATGCAAAGCACCAAGAAGGGCGCAAAGCAATGATGGGAGAGCAGCAAATTCAGTATGTAAAGAAATTGCAGATGCTCTAGCTTGTACTGCTGACAGTTCAGTTGAATCTTGGATTCTAGATTCAAGCGCTTCATATCATTCCACCAATGTCAGAGGACTGTTAAGAAACTACAGGCTGATAGAAAGAAGGAAACTCTACCTGACAAACAACAGTGAGCTAGATATTGTGGGAATTGGTGATACCTACGTCAAAACCCACAATGGTGGCATATGAAAGTTAGAGAATGTCAGACATGTCCCTGATCTGGCAAAGAATCTGATCTCTACGAGTCAGTAAGATGATACAGGTATGTTTATCTCATATGGAGGTGGAAAGTGGAAGGTTTCCAAAGGAGCCATGGTAATTGCTAGAGGTAACAAAGTTGGCACCTTATATGTTATCCCTAGTGATGAATACTTCGCTAGTGTTGCTGATTCAGTGGGAGCAACAACATTATGGCACAGAAGATTAGGCCATATGAACAAGAAAGGGATGGAAATTATGGCAACAAAGTGAAAATTTCCAGGGATGAAATCTGTAGAGTTAGAATTCTGTGAAGACTGTGTACTTGGAAAGCAAAAGAAAGTGAACTTCTCAAGGAACTCTAGGTTGCCAAAGACTCAGAGGCTGAAATTGGTACATACAGATGTGTGAGGACCAGCACCTATCAAATCCCTAGGAGGCTCAAGATATTATGTTACCTTCATTGATGACTGCACTAGAAAGGTATGGGTTTATTTTATCAAAAATAAGTCTGATGTATTTTCAGTATTTAAGAAATGGAAAACTGAGGTTGAGAATCAAACTGATTTGAAAGTAAAATGTTTGAAGTCAGATAATGGTGGAGAATACATCAGTCATGACTTCAAAATGTTCTGTGAAGAACATGGAATCAGGTTAATCAGGACTGTTCCTGAGCATCCCAGCAAAATGGAATTGCAGAAAGGATGAACCGAACTCTAAATGAAAGAGCATGGAGCATAAGGTTGCATGCTGGTTTTCCCAAAGAGTTCTGGGTAAATGCTGTTAGCACGGCTGCTTACCAGATTAATAGAGGTCCCTCAGTTCCTCTTGATTCGAAGATTCCAGAAGTATAATCTGGAAAGAAAATAAACATTCACCATTTGAAGGTGTTTGGATGTGAAAGTTATGTTCACATCAGTAATAGTGCTAAGGACAAGTTAGATCCAAAGGCCAGAAAATGCTACTTCATAGGTTATGGAGGAGCAGAGCTTGGTTATCGTTTCTGGAATAACCAAAACAAAAGGATCTTGAGAGAGAAGGATGTAACATTCCATAAACAAGTGTTGTATAAACACAAAGTAGGAGCTGGTCAGGACACTACAAAAGATCAATCTCGTACCAGTTGTGAGATTGAACTAGAGGAAGCTCCAACCAATGGAAGTGTTGATCAGGAGACAGGTGTCATTGAAGATGTCATTCCTGAAGAACATCCAGGAGAAGAGGTGGTCCCAGCACAGACATTAAGGAGGTCAAGTAGGGTCTCAAGACCTCCTGAAAGGTTCAATCAAGCATTTAACTATTTGCTACTGACTAAACATTGAGAGCCTGGACAGTTTGAAGACGCAATTCAGGCTACTGATTCTAGCAAGTGGGAGTTTACAATGCAAGAGGAGATGAATTCTCTTGAGAAGAATGGTACTTGGATCCTGACCAAGTTACCTAAGGACAAGAAAGCTCTTCAAAATAAATGGGTGTACAGAATCAAGGAAAATGTAAATGGAACCAAGAGATACAAGGCTAGACTGGTTGTCAAAGACTTTCAGCAGAAAGAAGGAATTGATTACACTGAGATATTCTCTCCTGTAATCAAAATGACAACTATTAGAATTATTCTCAGTTTGGTAGCCTCTCACAGTCTACATCTAGAGCAGATGGATGTGAGAACAGCTTTTCTGCATGGTGATCTTGATGAGGAACTGTACATGGTGCAGCCACAGGGTTTCAGTGTCCCTGGGAAGAAAGAACTTGTCTGCAGACTTTAGAAAAGTCTTTATAGGTTAAAGCAGGCACCTAGACAGTGGTACAGGAGGTTTGACAGTTACATCTGTACTATTGGTTTCAGTAGATGTGAGATGGACTCATGTTGCTACTGGAAACAATTCAGTGACTCCTTGATCTTTATGTTGATAATTTGTAGTAACATCAACAGAATCAATGAATTGAAGCAACAAATATCAAAAGAATTTGATATGAAGGATTTGAGTTCAGCCAACCAAATCCTTGGAATGAGAATCAAGAGAGATTTGAATGAAAGTACCTTAGTATTGTCTCAGAAAAAGTACATTAAGAAGGTGTTAGAGAGATTCAGCCACACCAATGCTAGAGCAGTAGAGACACCCTTAGGAACTCACCTAAGGTTGACCAAGGATCAGATGCCTAAAGATCACACTGAAAAGAATTACATGTCTGAAGTCTCATATGCTTCTCCAGTAGGTAACTTGATGTATGCTGCAACAAGCACACCTGACATCGCTCATGCTGTTGGAGTGGTGAGCAGGTTTATATCCAATCCAGGAAAGGAGCATTGGGAAGCAGTAAAGTGGATTCTACGCTATTTGAAAGGTTCTAGTGACGTTGGATTGTACTTCAAGAAAAGTAATTTAGACTTGCAAGGTTTCTGTGACGCTGATCTTGCTGGAGATTCAAACCAGAGTAAGAGTACTTCAGGTTATGTGTTCACCTTGAATGGCACAGCTATAAGCTGGAGGTCCAAGTTGCAAGGATGTGTTACCCTTTCAACAATGGAGGCTGAACTGGTAGCTATAACAGAAGCAGCAAAGGAGCAGATTTGGCTCAAGAGCTTTTCTTGAAAAATTAAAGATAAAAGCTAGTGGGAGTATTCTAAACAGTGATAGTCAGAGTGCTCTTTACTCAGCAAGAAATCCAAATTACAAAAGTAGAACTAAGCATTTCAGAATTAAGTATCATTTCATCAAAGAACTAATTGAAGAAGGAAATCTGACACTTCAAAAGATAGCAAGAAGCATGAATCCAGCAGACATGTTTACGAAGACTGTCAGCATACAAAAACTAAGGCTATACATGGCCTTAGTCGGCCTCCAAGTTACTTGAAAATGGAGGAGTGGCGTAGTGGCAAGGTTACAAGGTTGATGAGCGAGCATACGTCTGTAACAGTCTCCAAGTGAGAGATTGTTAGGGTTACTCTGGTGTGGAGACTGTTTAAGTCTTCACAAGTATATGTGTCCTTATTGGGCCTATTGGGCCTAATAGCCTTTGGGGTGATTTGTATCCTAATGATGCACTATAAATAAGTGTTGTAACCTTGTAACTGTGTGTGTGAAAACTAGTGAAACCACCAGAAGATGCCCATGGAGTAGGCCTCGGCTGAACTACGTAAAACCTTGTATTGTGCTTTCTTCTCCTTCTATTCTGCCTCCTTCCCTAGCATCGAATCCCGCCTTTCTTTTGATTTAATCCTATCACATGCAATCTCTACATAACATTCCTCCACTTCCCTCGACTGCAATCAATGTTCATCTGCAACCTTTCATGCATTCTTTACTCGATGTTCCTTTGCTTCCCTCAGTCTTCACCTACAATCAATGTTCATCCACACCCAATCATCTATCATCCTCCCTACAGATGAGTAAGCTTTGCCCTTATCTCCACCCCTAACCCTTGAATCCTCACACTATTTTTACACTCACCCATCCCTCTTGAAGTCGTCACCCCCAATTTGTAGAATTGGTGTTCACCAAGCTTACCTAAGATTTGATAAGTTTGCAGTCACCTAGGAATCATACCTTAGATTTGATAAGTTTGCAATCACCTAAGATTTATACCCTAGATTTTCCCTTTTTTGTTTGATTTTTCTATTGCAACAATATTGATCTTCATGTTCAAGCAGCTTAACAAGCTTTGCTCGTAGTTTCTTTGGACTTTGAATTCTGCCAAGGCTAAGCCACCCCTAAAGTGGGCAGTCATCACTAGGCCATTGGAGGAGGGCGGTCTTGGCATTCATCGGCTTGAGGATGTCATGCTTGCCCTCCGTGCAAAAATGGCTTGGCATATTCAGAATGATGACAGCATCTGGGCGGATTATGTGCATAAAGCCTATGGCGGTGTGGTGCTTCCTTGCACTAGCGCTTCTAATTTGTGGCATAGCCTCCACGTAGCTTGGTTCAGGGTGGCAGCTCAAATGCGTTGGATTGGAGGGGTCGTGGGTGTGTTCCTCCTTGGCACAATTGGTAGCCCGACTCCACTTGGCTCCAAGGGTGGTCTTTGCGAGACCTAGGTCGATATGATACTACTTCTCTCCTTAGTATTATCCCAGTTAACTGTGTGGATGAGTTGCAAGAGAATATCAGCAAGTTGGGTGATGACCTAGATAAGTTTGCTTGGCAAGGCCGTCGTGATGGCTCACTCACGACCCGAGATGCTTGGGAGTGGGTACAGGATCACGATGACCCTTGGCCTTGGTATAAAGGCCTATGGTGTTCTTATCTCCCCTTCAAAATCTTGTTTTTCTTGTGGCAGTGGCATTGGAAGGTGCTTCCCACAGAGGAGTTCTTTGATCATCGAGGTTTTGCTAGACCCTTGATGTGTGCCTGTTGTGTTGTTTGCAAAGGACCGGACTTGGTGGAACACCTCTTCTTTGAAGGCGAGTGGTCTATTCTTTTCCGAGCCTAGCTTGCTACTGCTTTGCAGGTTCAAGTCCAAGGGGTTTGTTGGCGGTGCTGGCTCGACAAGTGCCTCACCTATTGTGGGAAGGATGGTCGTCGCCGGCTCCTAAAATTTGCTGCTAATATCTTGTGGGAGTGTTGGAAAGCTCGGTGCAAGGTCATCATGGAGGCAACCCATCGCAACTTTGGGCACATCCGTAAGAAAGTTAGTGCTGCAATCTCGAATTTCTTGAAAGCTGGTACGCAGGGACACAGAGACGAGAGGTTGGTCCTCCGTTGGGTAGCATAGCAGCGGTCCCCATCCCGCTTGCTCAAGCTCAATGTGGATGCCTCCTTCACTAGGGATGGTTGTGGCGCTTGGTCGGCTGTCCTCTGTGATAGTTCAGGAGAACTAGTTTGGCTGGTGTAGGATTCTTGCCATGTTGTGGATGTCCTTCACGTCGAATTCCTTGCGCTCTATAATGGTCTTTGCAGGTGTGAGGCAGTGGGTGTGGATATGTCCAGACAGCTGGTGGAATCTAATTTGGAACGACTCTGCTCCACCCTCATGACAAGCTGCTCCTCGCACAACCTAGTCACGCCACTTTGGCCTTCGTTCCTAGGGCTTGCTAGCTTCTACTTCAAAGTCTATTGGATTCTGCGTGAAAGCAACCAGGTGGTAGATGCAACTGCTCGTGAAGTTTTTCTAGGTGGACAAGTTTGTCGATCTCTACTGCAATGCTCTCCAAGGTGAGGGGACTTCTTTTGCTTGACAGGTGGGGTCTTCCTACTCCTCAGACTTGACTGGGCCGTCCCTAGGTCCTTTTCTTTTGTTTTGGTTGTTTTACTAGTTGTTCCTTTCTCGGTGAGGTTTTGGCTTAGTCCCCCTTACTTTCCTTGTATTAGCTTTTCGATTTGAAGGTTCCTACTCACCTAATGAATATATGAAGGGTACGGGGTTTTTAAATATATATATATATATTGATCTTCA
The DNA here is from genome assembly GCA_024699675.1 of Amphibolis antarctica. Classification (NCBI taxonomy): domain Eukaryota; kingdom Viridiplantae; phylum Streptophyta; class Magnoliopsida; order Alismatales; family Cymodoceaceae; genus Amphibolis; species Amphibolis antarctica. Next base: position 60,703 of record JAMKPZ010000138.1, read on the forward strand.
TGTTGCATCTAGATTGTTTCATTGCAATGTTTGTTTGTTTCATTACTAGTTGGTTTTACATTAAAGATTAATCAACAAAATGTTGATCCATAAAAGAGATGGCTTCTCTTAATATGACAAGAGACCGATAATCCAATACTGTTGCCATTTACATTGAGAATCCAATATTCTTCCCTTCTTTACTTTGTTGTTGGTCACATTTGAGCTGCCATCATGTTGCTTCCCTAATTCAGACACAGTTTTAAAAACCCTTGATAGATAGATATCCAACTTTTATTTACATGGACATTGGTGTATGAAAAATTGCAAGTTAGGTATCATTCTAAGAAATAGGATAGAAAAATAATCATTTGTAAATAGCTAAGTTAACTAAATAATATCATATACTTTCCAGTAAAATTCAAAAATTGTTATTTTGAATAATCATTTCTGTATGTGCTAATTTTTTATTGAATTTTTCTTGTTTGTTATTGTAACTTGTTATTTTCTTTAATATGTGAATAGTTGTAGCAAATGGCTAGTTCAAATAACCAAAAATTTAAACGGAGTTATACAAGTTGGAATGCAACGTTTGATGAGTTGATACTACATATTCTAATGGATTTTAATCAAGATTACACTATCACTAAATATTTCTCGTTATTTGTTTTGTTTTACACTAAGATTTAGCAACTAAACCAAATCATCACATAGTCAAGAGGCCAACCTCAATCAAGCGAGTGAGATGCTTAACACCTTATTTACTCGTACCCGAAACACTTATCCAAAGTTTTCTATGGCAAACTATCCTTATCATTCTTTTAAAGGTGTATCCTCTTTCAAATAGGTTTTCCTAATTTACCCACATAAATTAGGTGGTGAGTCTTGTTTTACCCTTTTCCCCGTCATCATTCCACTCCATGAAAAAATTTAATCTTACACCACCACCACTACAGCCATGAGAAATCTTTTCCTCCCACTGTCAACCCTACAATTGTCACATTCCAACCCTACAAAATCTCATATGAAATCACTATCTAATCTTGGAGGTGACCTTTGCTGCCACCTCTAAATCATTATTATCTTCCCTCAATTTCATCTTCATATACAAGACAAAAGGGAAAATAGAAAAGGGAGAGACAAAAAGAAAAAAAGGTGTAAAGGAGAGAGAAAAAAGAATAAAGAAGAGGGAAAAAATGAAGGACAGGAGGAGAGCATGTGATGATTTTTGAAAAAAACAATTGTTTAAAAAGAGGTGGAAAGTATAAAAAACAAAAGTAAAAAAAAATTACAAGAAATGTTGAAGGTAGATCATATCTACCTTTCTAAGGATAGACTACATTTATCTATCTATTTTACTGCCTTAAATGGTATTATCCAATAGTTAATCTACTAGTGTTACTATTGCTACTACTTTTACTATAGCTATTACTACTAAAATAATTGGTTTTTATGTTCCTTTATATATCTTAGTTATATTTAAGTTTGTTAAGTTGTTATTAAGTTTGTTGCAAGTTCAATACTCCAAGTTAAGGAGTGTTAACATATCAAGGTTAGGTATTGTGTGTAAAGTCAATCCTACAATCCTAGTTTCGTACTTGTTCTCTTTATGTTGCCTTTATATAGTCTAATATTTTGGTAATAAAGGAATCCACTTCCACTCATCTCTTTGTTCCCACAATATATTCAGGATACTTATCACTTATTTATTTTACACTACAAAAAAAGATAACAATAAAAGAAATAGATAAAAGAATACATTAAAAGCATTAAAAGCAATAGAAAAATAATAAAAGAATTTAAAAAAATATTACCATATTATTTCGTCTGGTAAATAGCATATAGATTGTTATACAGCGTAAAAGTGTAGCCATGGATTCAACTGCCATTCGTAATCTCAAGAGAAGCAAGTTTTGAGAAAGAATATACAAGGGTTCGGCCAATAACTCCAGAACACAGGCAATCCCTGTATTATTCAATTTACAATAGATCATAAAAAAGAGTGATTACAAATATGAAAATTTTGATGGAAAGAAAGTCAAACATGAATGTCTATATTTTTGCAAGAGTAGATATAGCTGATCAAACACTCTTAAGATTTGATTAAAAACACTAAAACCATTTACACAAATTAAAGGCTAACCTAATTAATCCATCATCACCAATTTTTATGATCTTGTGAAGATATGTTCAACTTATTTATTTACCAATAGCACAAATCGGAATCCAATAAAAAAAGGGGATCCCTTTCAAGAAAACAATACCAAATTCAGAAAGTGTCATTTTAAAATAAAACATATTTTCCCCATGTCCCAACATTTTCTCAGGGAATGTTGTCATATTGATGCAATATTTGCTAAAAGGAAAAACAATATCACAGCTCAAGAGTTACTTATTCAAAATTGAATGCTATCAGATTTTCTGCAAATTTCTTATAAAAAATTATCCTTAGGGTTCATTTGTGCATTTGGAAATAATGAGAAATGAAATGACGAGAATTTCGAAATAGATAGAAAATGAAAATAACGGAATTTAACGAAAAATTGCAAAATGATAGTTGTTTGTGTGGGAAATAAGAGGAATTACAAATTTTCAGAATTTGTTAGGTATTTGTGAACCATAGGAATTAATAGGAAAGTTTAATATTAAAAATTTTTAAATTTTGAAATAATGAAAGTTATTAAAAATTTAATTTTTTAATAATGAAATTTTAATTTTTATAAAAACATATAAAAATGACATCTATTAGTCCTATTAACATGAAAAAATACTTCATCGTAATGTTGTTTACGCATTATAAAAAATACATTATTACCAAAAATAACATTACTCATGCATTCTATCAACAAATTAATTTGTAATAATGAAAATATACCAAATATATTTTAATTAATGCAATAATAGAATCAACCAAATAAGACATACAATTAACTTAAATATTTTATTTTTATTTTATTTTTTTATATTTTCCTTTTTTCTTCTTCCCCTAAAACAAAAATCGAAAACCCCCACCAACCAGTCATTGAACAAAAAAAAGTATAAAGATTGTAAAAGTTATTCTAAGTGAAAACTACAAAATAAATTATTAGTATTAGATTTTTAATATTAAGATTGGGAGAGGACTAAAGTACATAACAATCCAAAAATTAGGTGGTGGAAACTAAAAGTTAAAAAGAAAATGATATTTAAAGATGACTTATTAAAAGAAAGAATACAAAAACCAGATATAGAGGTAAATAAACTTTAGAATGAAATGACTACTTGTATTAAAAAGATTGCTAGCAAAATTTAAGAGTGAAAATACGATAGTTCCACTACATAAAGAAAGTTTGCAGTGGAATGTAAATATATAAAAAATAATAAAAGAAATGAGTGAATACCATAAAGTCTATCATAAATGTAGAAATGAGGAAATTTTAAAGAGATATGGTTAAGAGATGAGATTAGGTAAAAGAAGTGATTAGGGTTTTCCATCACAAGAAGGGTATAAATATACATAGGTAAATGAATCCTACTAGGATCCAGATAACAGTAACACACTACATAACATAATACCCAACAGGTATAAACTGGCAAAAGGCAATATTAAGAAAATTGTTAGTATAGTAAAAAATAAGGACTATAAGGAATTATACAATAATTTGAATACACAACAAGGGGAAAATAGAATATACAAATTAACTAGGGCTAGACAAAGAATATCTAGAGATTTAAGTCAAGGGTATTAAAAATGACGATGTAGAGTTTTAGTAAAAGAAAATAAAATAAAAGGTAATGTCAGTATTTTAATAAACTTTTTGATAAATTTATCATAGAAATTTCTAACATGCAAAATTTCGGTAGCAATACAAAAGATGTAAATGTGGAATAGGAGAAAGCTTGAGGAGAAGATGATTAGGGTTAACATTACACAACAAGAATACTTATAAATGAGTTAAACAAATCTTATAGGATTCAAATACCAAATACAAGAGATAATATTCAACACTCTCTCTCAAGTTGGAGAATAAAGTCAAGCATTTCCAACTTATTACAAAGTTCCTTAAAACACATAACACTAAGAGCTTTGGTAAAAATATCTGTCTACTATTGTGAAAACCAATGGTACTTCTAACTAATGGAGAAATCAGTATGTCTTTCATAACTAGCTTGAACATTCCATATGAAAATCTATATGTAGATTATAAAATCAGAAAGAAAAATACTCTAAACCCTAGATCCTGATGAAACAAATAGTATGTCATTTATCAATAACCATATGTTGTTCCTATTCTTGTAAGCAACTACAAGTCTATCCTATTGAACGATATTCTGAACCTAGTAATCAACATGTTGTTGAACAAATAATATGTTGATAAAATGAATATTCCAAGCTAGGTCCAGTGCCTAACTACACTTCTAGCCTAGAAATTGGTATTCTATTTCTCAAAAATGGTATGCTGATTGTGTGGTGTTCTAACTTTTAAACTAGATGTAATTCTAACTGTTTAATCCAAGTACATGCATTTATCTTTTGTCCTACGTGATACGTCTTACTTTAAAAAACATCAAGAGAATTATAATAATTCCTAAGGACACACACAGAAATATAACATGAATAAGTCAAGTCCACTTATATCTTCTTACATCCTCATGTTCTTCAAGCTTTTTTTCAATCTTCACGAGCATCTTGCTTGCCTTGCCTTTTCATGGCAATTCCTTCTTTTTCTGTTTCTTTGATTTGACTATTCTTTACACCTTTTATATTTTTTCTAAAATTAATATATATTTTTTACCCATACGTATCATTAAGTTCAGGGATCATTAAAATCGTTGATAAAGATTTACCTAACAAAAATATCATAGGTCATAAATTGTTTTTAGCAAGCAAATTTAGCTTTAAGTTGTCAATCTTAAATATTTAAATGGAAATATTATCATAAAATGATATCCAAATTCCTCTTAAATCATATTTCTTTATTGTACACAAGTTTTTAAAAAAACTAAAAAGTAATGACACCACTTCACATTGGTCAACCCAACAATCATCCTAGTTATGTTGAAAAAAGGTAAAGATAAGTAGTAAAATTTTATTTAGATCAGTAAAAATCAAAATTAACATTATCTTCATAAAACAATAAATATCAAAATCAACATTATCTTCATAAAAACACATTCATGGGAGAATATTCAAAAAACTATGTTCTACGCTTGTGAAACAAATATGGCTTGCAACATTACCATGAATGAGGATGCCTTGTGCCAATGGATGTTGTAGATTGAGATTGTAGTATACAAATGCAAATATAGATGCCAAAACAAATAATAATAAGCCAAGTGGCAATGTCCACCGAGTTATCTTCAGAAGACAGACTGCATTTTCTTTCATCTGTGCACCTTTGCTGCAGCAGAGGAACCAAAAACTTACATGAAATTCAATCCAAATATACACAACACAAACAGAATTGAATTTGTTTTCTGTCATGACGTGGTTTCCTGAGAGTTGCACATTCTTTTCTACATTTATTCACATGTGAAAGCCAAGTAATATGCTAACAAGGTTCATAATTGGTGCCCTGTAATAAAGGTTTAAATACTTTTAAATAGACTTATCAAGGTACCAAGGAACAAAGATGTTAATTTGAGGGCACTTATATGGGATATGCCAACTGTAATTTCATGTCAACATTAAGATGTTATGGTATACAAGATTCAACAAGATAAAAGAGGATTTGAATATGCAAAGGAAAATTAAGAAAACATATGGCAAGCATCAGCATGCCTCAAAGAGTTGTTCTTTCTAGGTTTTGAAACAAATGCAAAAGAGGATCATCCAAGAGGATGAAAGAAACCCATGCCAAAATAGGATGGGTTGTTAGTGTTAATTCCCCTTCTTTAATGTTCTCTTTGAATCAATACACCTATTAAAAATAATTTTCTTGTAATACCCCCAATCTTCCTATTACATTACCTCCATATCCATACTGTTAAGGTCTGCTTCCATTACCAATTTTTTACACAACTTCAATTAAATTAAACTTAAGGTATGTCAATAGACAAACATAACCGCTTATCAACACTCACCACAGTCTAAAAATAAACTGTTCTTAACCTTCTGCTCTTCTTTCTCCATTCCCTAACCTATGAATCACTAACCTGCAAATTGGCTAAAAAGTAGCTCCTTGAATATTCAGTGATCATCACCATCTCCCTGCAGTGGTCATCCCACTTAAACTCATTCACGATCCCACACCATCTTCCTCATGAAATAGGTATTGCTATGGAAAATGCATCCTCCTTATCATATCCACCACCACCACAGTGTTCCTCTACTTGCATCAACAGCGTCTTTCCATCTTTAACATTCCTCAACCTCTCCATGCTAGAACTCATCAGTCCCTCACCATTGCCACTCTTAGGATCAAGGAGTTTTGGTTGAAAGGAAAGGATCAACCACATCACTACAGTCCTTACAAACCAACAAATCAACCATTACTTTTTTTATCTTTGATGGTAAGCCAATAACGCAATAAATAGGATTTAGAACAGAGCGCAACTCAAAAGAATGGACAATGAACTTTCTTTTGTTTTCAACAATCCAAATTGATGGTGAGAATATGCACAATTGGAAACTCTGAAGTATCTCATCAAATTGGGAGGGCTTGTTGTGCCAACTGATGCTTTGTTGGACATAGTTCCATCAAGGAACTTGTTTGTATAGAGAGAGGCTGTAAAGCTTGTGTTGTTAAGAGGAAGGACTAATATGGGACAGAAGTAGGAGGAAGGAGAAAGAAGGGGCAAGAGAAATGAAACAGAGTATGGGTATTAGCATCAAGTCTTGAAGCATATAAATCATTATTGATAATGAACTTGGAACAAAATGGTGAAAAATAATAATATAGAAAAGTAATTTAATATTTTCTTGTTTTAATGTATTTATTTGATGTAGGATGGAGGCAAATCACTAATGAGTAGCCATTGAAGGGTAAGAATTTTCAAGGACATAATAGTAACAATTGTAACATTGTAAGGTTCGTATTAGAATTAAAAGTGCAAAAACCAACTTTTACTTCTATTGTAAGAAGACTATGGATAAGAATTGTTATATACTAATTTATATGACTATTTTTAGCATGAATAAGTGGATAACATAGAAGTATGGAAGGATACAGTTTAAAATTTTTAAAAATAAACACGGTGAACTTGGAATAAAAATGGTAGACTTTTACACGAATAGTATAGAAAAGAGGTGTATTACCAATTTACCTCAATCCTCATGCATGCACGTCGAAAGCCCTCCCTGCTAATAAAGATAAAGGTCATATAAAGATGAAACTTTATAGCATAATTCTGCAATGCAAGAAAAAAGCAATAATTAAAATTTGTATGAGGATATCAATTTTTAATGTAGGTTTCTAAACTAAATAATTGGGTTGGCTATGTAAAAAGCAAAGCTAATAAACTTGTGGAAACAAATTGAAAACTCTTGGAAAAAAGAAAAATTCTATCTCAATGAATTTCTCGTCAAAAAAAGGGACCAGCATCATCAAGAATATTCCCAACTTTGAAGCCAAAAAAGACAAGACACAATAGACATGTGAAAAGGGTGATATTAGACACAAAAGTGAAATATTTCCCCATGGCCAACTTTGGAAAAACTACAAGCATCTCTGTAGAGAAACCTTTCAAGGCCATGCTTCCTTGCCCTCCTGTGACAATTACAACCTCATGGGCTGGGGTCATGTGTTAGGAAGCAACTCATGTCACTATAGGACTCATGTCATTCACCCATGTTCAGTTATTTTTTCCAGATCAGACTAGATATTTTCCTTGTCAGGTAACACACGATCTCCACTGGTGAGTGTGGATCAAAAATCAACCAAGCACCTTTGTGAAGTAGGATGGAAAGACCTATCCCATATGTTCTCAAGCCTTTGATACTTTCCTTGATACTAAATACATACTAGAAGATTTATTCATGATCCTCCTAGCGTGAATGAGGCTACACATGACCATTCACCATTGGCTTGCATGATTATATCATGATTTCATGGCTTGTCGATGGTATGGATGAGAAGATCTCCCATGGTGTGATGATGCTCAAGCAGGCAAAAAATTTGAGACAACCTGAAGGACACTAAGAGGACAAAAATAATATTTTTGTAAAGTTTATGAGCAATATTTCACTCATCAACTAAAGGACCAGAAATATTATTCCTTTCTCTAAGCACTCAATCATAAGTTAGAAATTTATCAACCATTTGTAGCTGACATATCCAAAATGGAGTACTGTGAAGAGTCAACAATGGCTATGTTTTTGGTTAACCTCAACCCACAGATTGCTTCTCAGAATTGAGCAGATTCTTGGAGCTGAGGTTGTTTTGTTACCATTGTATTCAGCCTGTATTTGAGCAATTTCCAAACGAAACTTTAATGCACATATGTGTGATATTTCAAGACACTATGATTTCTTTTTCAAGTTTCTAAATATTTCTCTACCTATGTAAAGGAATTTTATTCAGCAATATTGAAATTTATGTTATCTTTTGTGTACTAGTGAATGATGTTTTTGGTCCAGTGACGTGTTTTAAAATGTAGAAAAATAAAATGACTTTTTAATCATGCATGTCATATAATACCATGACGAATATGTAGAGAGCATAATAACTCCTATTGTGAGAGTATGATAGCCTTCTTGTATTACTGCAATCATGAGGATAAACTATGCCATCATCTAGCCTTCTTGCCCTTCACTTTCATTACTTGTCATTGTTGAATATCTATTTATTTTATCAGTGTGAACCAAGGTGTGAAAAGTTTCAGTATAAGGGAATTAAGTTTACAAATAAATTATGTCAATTGCTTGAAGGCACAATTGCAACGGGAAAGAATTGTGTGATGACAGGGAGGAATACCCACTCAAGCAGTAGTAAAGGAGGGGACAACTTCATCGGTTTTGATGCAAATGAAAACTTCAATAGAGACCTTAGTCCTCGAAGTCAAAATGTTTTTAGAAATTCAATGACTCAAGAAGTGCAATCATCGCCTAGAAAGGGGAAGAAGTGCAATCACCACAAAGGAACATGCAAAGGATTAAATTGGGACATTCTCTGATCTTCTTACAAAGTATGAATCAAGGAGGCAAAACACATCACAGGAGAGATGTGTAAAAGTGATGTGAGAAGAGGAGATTGAAGGAAAGTCGGAGTTGTGGTTGTTTGGTTTGTGGTTCTTTCGTAAACAATGTAATAGAGAGTTTTTTTTATCTTTATCATCAAGAATTGAAGGGGCACGAAAGTTGTGGTTGGAATACATAAAGAAGCAAGAATCCAAATAAATTCACCAAGGTAACTTCACTTACATTTTGCATGTGAAGAGGTATGTATGTAGTTGAACATGTTGGAATTATAAGTGTGGAGACTATTTAAGTCTCTTGTTTTTATTTTTACAAGTCATTGGGCCTATTGGGCCTGGTATGAATTAAGGTTAGGGTTTCTTTCCTATTGTGCCCTATATATATCCTTGTAATCTATAACCTCAGTGTATGATAGTGAAAACCATCAGAGACGCCCGTGAAGTAGACTTCAACTGAACCACATAAAAATCCTCTTGTTCTTATGGTGTGATTCTCCTTCTTCTTCCTCATTCTTTTCAATCATCTCATGTGAATCACAACTGGTATCAGAGCCTCATTGAGAGAAGAGAAGATCATAAGAGAGAGAGAACTGCAGCTAGGGTTTTCACAGAAAGAGGTTCCTACCATCACACATGGCAAAGAAAACTCCCATCGTCATGAGTAAAGGAGGAAATTGTTGTCGTCATGTGTGGAGGAGAAAGCAGCCATCATCATCGATCGTGTGTATAAGAGGTGCACCATCGCCATCAACGATCATTCATGCTCAAAGAAGATGCATCGTCTATAGGAACACGAGGGTGGAGCAATCATCGTCATTGTGCAAGGGAGAAGCATCATCGAGTGACACACATGGAAGGAGCGCAAGTTGAACTCATCGCTGGGGTCACCAACTCTATCCAACAATGTCCGCAAGTGTCTAACAATCCAATAGCATAGGCGAGTGCGCCAAAGGGTGCGGCATTGTCCTCCACAGGAATGCATTGTCCAACATGTACAAAGGCATTTGCGCAAGTTCTGTTTCGGCTATGCAAGTGTGTTGGGGTACACTAGTGCGTAGGGGACCAAACGTGGAGGACACTTCTAGTGGAGCACGCAACTTACACAACTGCACGAGGTGTTGAAATCGTACTTGTTCTCATCAGTGTTGGTACCATTGGAAGACAGAGATGGCTAAACACGGGAAGCTCAAAATTGAAAATTTTGATGACTACAATTTTGGATACTAGAAGATGCAAATAGAAGATTACCTTTATCAACGAAAGCTATATGAGCCTCTTTTAGAAACAAAACCTGAAGAAATGGATCAAAAGACCAGGGAGTTGCTGGACAAATAAGCCTTGGGTGTAATCAAACTATCCTTTGCTACGAATATTACATTCAACATTTTCAAAGAAAGAACCACTACATATTTGATGAGGACTCTTTCAGATATGTATTTGATGTTATCTGCTTCTAATAAGGTGTATCTAATGAGAAATTTGTTTAATTTAAAGATGCAAGAGGGTGGTTGCATAGCAAATCACATCAATGAACTCAATGTTATCATATCTCAATTGAGTTCAATTGAGATCAATTTTGAAGATAAAGTTAAGGCCCTAATTCTGTTGTCCTCTCTACCAAAGAGTTGGTCTGCAATAGTCACTAGTGTTAACAATTTTCTAGGGAATGAGAAATTGAAACTGACAGATATTAAAAACTTGATTCTAAATGAAGACATCCGAAGAAAGAACAACTCACAGACCAACACTTCAGGAGAAGCCTTAAGTGTTGAGTCCAAAGGAAAAAGTCAATAAAGAGGTGGTAACAGAGGTAACTCAAAATCAAAAGGAAAAAGCAAAAGCAAAAAATATATAACTTACTAAAACTATAATCAAAGATGGCATTACAGAAATCAATATAAGGCACCCAGAAAGGGTAAAGGCAATGGCAAAGGAGCAATAAATTCAATTTGTGATGAAATTGGAAATGCTTTGGCCTATACTGCTAAAAGTTCAGTTGAATCATGGATTATAGATTCAGGCATTTCATTCTACTCCACTAATCTCCAAGAACTTTTAAAGAATTACAGAAACATAAAGAAAAAGAAAATCTACCTAACAGATAACAAATAATCAATGATACTTACATCAAATCTCACAATTGGTGAAGCTGAAAAATGTTAGACATGTTCCTGATTTGGCAAAGAATCTAATCTCTACAAGCCAATTAGATAATGTGGGTTGCACTATCTCACATAAAGGTGGTAAATGAAAAGTTTCTAGATGAGCCATGGTAATTGCTAAAGGTGACAAAATTGGCACTTTATATGTCACTCCTAGTAATGAATAGTTGGCTAGTACTTCTAACTCAATCAAAGTTACAACTTTGTGGCACGGAAGATTAGGTCACATGAGCAAGAAAGGGTGGAAGTCATGGCATCAAAAGGTAAAATTCCAAGAATGAAATTGCTAAAACTTGAATTCTGTAAAGATTGTGTACTTGGAAAGGAGAGGAAAGTGACTTTCTCAAGAAGTTCTAGATTGTCAAAGACTCAAAAGCTGGAGTTGGTGCACACAGACATTTGGAGGCCAGCATCAATCAAATCCCTAAGAAGCTTAAAATATTATGTTACTTTCATTGACGATAGCACAATGAAGGTATGGATTTACTTTCTTAAGAATAAGTCTAATGTATTTTCTGTATTTAAAAAGTAGAAAACTGAAGTTGAAAATCAGACTAACTTGAAAGTAAAGTATTTAAAGTCAAACAATGATGGTGAGTATACCATGACCTCAAGATGTTCTATAAAGAACATAGGATCAGACTCATTAGGACCATTCCTAAGCATCATCAACAAGATAAAGTTGCAAAGAAGATAAACAAAACTCTCAATGAAAGAGCAAGAAGCATAAGGTTACATGCAGGCCTCTCCAAAGAATTCTAAGTAAATGCTATTAACACAACTACTTACCTAATTACAGAGGACCCTTAGTTCTTCCTAACTTGAAGATTCCAGAAGAAAAGTGAACTAGAAAGAAGGCAAACATTCATTATCTAAGAGTGTTTGGATATGTAAGCTATGTACACATCAGTGGGAGTGCAAGAGACAAGTTAAATCCAATAACCAGAAAATGCTACTTCATAGGCTATGGAGGAGGTGAGCTTAGTTATCATTTCTAAGATGACCAAAATAGAAGGATCTTAAAAGAAAAAAATGTAACATTCCATGAGCAAGTGTTGTATAAGCACAACAAAGAAACTAGTTAGGACACTTTTAAAGAACAATCTCAAATTAACTATGAGATTGACTTAGAAGAAACTTCAACTAATGGAAATGTTGATAAGGAAACAAGTGCAAGTGAAGATATTATCCCTAAAGAACATTCAGAACAAAAGGAAATCCTTACATAGGTTAATGAATTGAAGCAAAAAATATCAAAGAAATTTGATACGAAGGATTTGGGCCCAACCAACCAAATTCTTGAAATGAGAATCAAGAGATATCTGAATGAAGGTACCTTGGTGTTGTCCCAAGAAAAGTACATTAAGAAAGTATTGAAAAGATTCAACCACATAAATGCTAGAGCAGTGAAGACACATTTAGGAGCTCACCTAAAGTTGACCAAGAATTAGGTGCCCAAGAATCATGCTAAAAGGAATTACATCTCTAGAATTCCATATGCTTCTGCTGTAGGAAGTCTAATATATGCTACTACAAGTACTAGACTTGACATAGCTCACGTTGTTAGAGTGTTAAGCAGGTTTATGTCCAATCCAGGGAATGAGCATTGTGAGGCAGTAAAATGGATTCTGCACTATCTAAGAAGTTCTAGTAATGTTGGATTATGTTTTAAGAAAGAAAATTCAAATTTATAGGGATTCTGTGACGTTGATCTTGCTGGAAAAATAAACTAGAGCAAGAGCACCTCAAACTATGTGTTCACCTTGAATGGCTTAGCTGTTAGCTGGAAATCTAAGTTGCAAGGGTGTATTACTCTCTCTACAAGCAAAAGAGCAAATTTGGCTCAAGAGTTTTTTGGCAAAATTGAAAATGTGTGCTTGTGGGAGTGTTCTGAACAATAACAGTCAAAGTGCTCTTTGCTTAGCAAGAAATTCAAATTACAAAAGTAGAACCAAATATATCAAAATGAAGTACCACTTCATCAAAGAGTTGATTAAAGAAGGAAGTCTGACACTACAGAAAAAGCAAGAAACGAAAATCCAACAGACATATTCACTAAGACTGTCAATACTCAAAAACTAAGGCCTCAGTTAGTCTCCAAGTTGCTTAAGAAAGGAGACATGGCGTGGTGGCAAGGTTACAAGGTTTGGTGAGACTGTCATGCTTTAAACAGTCTCCAAGTGGGAGATTATTGGACTTATAAGTGTGGAGACTATTTAAGTCTCTTGTTTTTATTTTTATAAGTCATTGGGCCTAGTATGAATTAGGGTTAGGGTTTCTTTCCTATTATGCCCTATATATATCCTTGTAATCTATAACCTCAGTGTGTGATAGTGAAAGGCCACCACAGATGTTTGTGGAGTAAGCTTCGATTGAACTACGCAAAAATCCTCTTGTTCTTATGATGTGATTCTCATTCTTCCACCTCATTCTTTTCGATCATCTCATGTGAATCACAACAGAACGCTTTATTTCCCATCCATGTTATGGTTTTTACTTATGTATTGAATGGTGTATCTTTCAAATGATATGTCATGTTGTATGGTACTTGATGAGGTAGCATTCATGAGATTCTTGAATAATGAGTGGTGTATCCTGCTTCTTGTTAGTCATCGAACAATGTTGGTGTTTTTTCCCTCCTGTTGTTGGGTAACTTTGAAGTGGTAACTTATGTTTCAAGTAGTTCAATGTTTATTCTCATGTAATAGGAAAGCAGTACATTGCTTCTGTGATGGATAGGTGACTATTGTGATTAGTTATGTCATATACTTTACTGTTATCATCAATTATGTTTTAATTAATTTACTATTCCTGGTAGGTTTATGTTAGAACAATTTCTTTTCCTAACTACCAACCATGTGTAGTGTTGATCACCATGTGCTGATATATTCATATATGTAAAATGGAAGACCTTGTCAAATATATTGCATCAATGGTTTGTGAATAAACTATAATTGTTAAATCGTGTCGATACATGGATGCAACTGCAATTGTGTGGATGTGTGGATGTGTGGATGTGTGGATGTGTGAATGAAATATGCACCATGAATGAACTGTAATTGTTTCCAACTAATTTGGGGAGTGGATGCAAGTGTTGTTTTTATTATAATGCTATTTCAATAATCAACATGGTATTTATGGAATGGTTTGTGTGCATGGTTTCTCATTATTTTGTGGTGTGTGGATACATGTTGTTGTGATTAGTGCAGGTGAATGTGCAGGTGTGAAGGTATTTCTCATTATTTGAGATCACTACATGGGATTTTCACTATTTGATTGGTTTTTTCCCACCCTAAGGCGTCATCTTTTTATTGCTTGGATTCTAAGTATGATGCTATCTATTTACTCCAATATGATTTCTGTTTAAGTTACCATGTGACATTTTTTTAGAGTATTGGATTTTAAAAAAAACACTATGGTTCTTTCTCTCATTGAAAAACTAAAGCTTTTTTTAGATTTTCACCTGTGAAATTGTTAGATACATTATATTCCATGTTGATTATAAAGGTGAGTGTGGCGGTTAATTAATTGCATTTGTAATCATATTTAAATCTCATGTTAATTCACTGACATTTATGATCTATCTTTACTTATATTATAATTATTCATGATGGTGTTTGGTTTGGCTCAAAAAGACAGATTGATTCAAATTAATTTTGGATTATTTGATTTAGTCCAACCGTGAGGTGTGTTTCTAAAGGTTCTCCATCTTGCCAGATATCACATAATTGAAATTTAAAAAATTGAAATTTGAGCCGCAAGACATGAACAAAACTGAAATTTAAAAAAAATAAAAAAAAATAAACGAATTACCGCGAACTCATCCTTGCTGAGATGCCTCGTCAACCATATAGTAGTGAAACAGAACGAAATCCCTCTCGAAATAATCTGCGTAACTGAGAACAAACACCAAACTGAGACTCGCCCGTGGGAATCGAGCTTCAACAAGGCGAAAAGTCACAAGAAGAGGAACTAAAGTTCGGACAAGAAGAAATAGCTTACGCAGGAGGTACTTGTATGTGTTGGACAGGCTCTGTCCCAGCGCTCGCGCTCCCATGCCGCCGCCACCGCCACCATCAACACCACCGGCCATTGAAAGAGGTGGTGAGCGAAAGCGGTACACGATCGTACGAGATCGGAGCGGTGGAAGGCGGGATCACAGAAGAGGAATCAAATTTGGGAGTAGGATCGTCCGAGAAGGGGGAGACCTCAAAATGGAAAAGGGGTCATTTATGGGCGCCTGCAAGAAACGGACCACGTGAAAGGGGGAGCCGTGAACCGTTGGATCATGGATCGGCAACATACGCATATGGGTTCATACTTCTGGTTGTTGAAAAGATTAGAATTTATTTTAAGTTGCGTAAATAAATATATTTTTTTAATTAAATGACAGTTCTATAATCTTGGAATATTAGTTTCAATATTAATTAATTTTTTACTTAGCGGAGTAATCACTTATTTATAGTTCTTTGAAATAGTAGTCACTTTTCAAAGTTTAAAGATGGACTACTCTCAACACAAGTTGATTTCACAGGTAATTTAGGATTTTGATTTTCTATTTTTTTCTTTTGAAATTTTTGATTTTTTAGTTTTTCATTTTTTCTCTTTATTTTTCAGAATTTTTTAGATTTTATTTTTTCTTCTTTGTTTAATTATTTTTGTAAGTGAACAAACGTTAATTTTTTCACCATTTGAAAATTTATTTATAAAAATTTTAATTATTAAAATTTTTCTATAATTGAATTAAAAGTATTTGTCCAATAGTAATGTAATTTAGTTTAATATATTATAATTTTTGAAATTAAAAGTATTTCATTATAACAGTTGAAATCTATATTTGTTGATATAATTCATTTACATTTAAATATTTTTAACATTATAAAATTATAAAATTGAAAATTTACAAATACTTTTATTTATTTTTAAAAACATTTTTAATAAAATAAATTCTTAAAATATTATTAGTAACATTTATCAAAAAAATTAGCATTTAAGGGTAAAATTAAAACTTTTAAAAAGTTTCTAAAAAATACTATTCCAACAAATAAATACAACTCCTGAACTACTACTCCTTCTTTCAAATACTACTCTTTCAAAGTGCTACTATAGTACCACTCTAGAAGCTATAAACTATATTCTAGAGTTTAAGCAAACGTACTCTAAGAGTGTGGTCATTCAAAAGATAGAATTAGGTAAAGTAAAACTCATAATTTTTAAGAAATTATATGATTTATGATGTAAATATTTTGATATAATTTTTTAATATAAAATATTAAAATTATTTAGTAAACTTTACTATAAAATATTATTATATATAGTAAAAAAATAAAGATACATAATAATTACCTTATAAATAAATAAAACCTAGGTCTTGTTCGGTAAATAAAATCTAAGAGTGATTTTAACATTTTTAATGATTATAGATAGAATGCTGCCGTGCACGTGTAATTTTCTTTTACACGTAAGTTTTAAAAAGGGTAGTCGGCTAGTTCCAAGGGTTGATTTGCTGAGGATTATAGATAAAATGGGACTTGTAAGGTAATACTGATCTGGGACGAAGGAGATCAAGAGCTTGGACTGTTCATCTAGACATGTTTCAAATTTTTTATAGGCCTAACCTTTTTTTTGTCGGAACACAGGTTGTGTTTAACCTTCTAGTTGATAGCCTATGCACAATTTATTTGGGCTTGTGTCGGGTCATGCTAAGTCAGGTTTAGTACAATTTAATTTTTAATAAATTTTAATTATTATTAAAAATTAATATAATATTAATATAATTTATAAATACTATAAAATGGTTAAAAGTAGGATTTGAACTCACAATAATGTATCAATTATTAGTAAACTCAAATCACTAAGTTATATATAATATATACAACTTTAAAAAAATATTAAAATAAATACAAAATTTAAAAAAAATCTGTATGATCATAAAGAACCTTATTCAATTTGAAAACATGATTTGGATGATCAATGTCCTCAAATCCAGAAAGTTGTTTTACATATATTTCTTCTTGGATGATCCCATTTAGGAAAACACTTTTTATATTCATTTGATAAATAGTGAAATTATAATGACCAGCAAAGGCTAAGAGCTTTGCTAAGAGCATTCTAATTGAATCTAATCTTGCAAATGGTGCAAATGTTTCGTTAAAATCAATTCATTTCTATTGGTTGTATCTTTGAATTACAAATCTAGTCTTATTTTTAACTATTCTACCTTCTTCATTTAAGTTGTTCCTAAATACCCATTTGGTTCCAATTATAGACTTCTCTTTTGATCTTTCAATCAATGTCCAAACTTTGTTTTTCACAAGTTGATTCAATTCCTCTTGCATGGCTACTATCCAACACTCATCATTACAAGCTTCATGAGGATTTTTTTGGTTCAATTTTGTATACAAAGGTATAATATATATTTGCATTCTTCTAAGGTGGTCATAATTTCACATGTTCATGCATCATTTTAGATTTACATTAGTCAATTTTAATTAAGTTGAGGAACACCCTTGAAAAAGTAAATCATACATATTTCATAATTATTAAAATAAAATTTAATTAAGCAACTCATACATCATCTTAGATCATGCTTCATGTTGCATGAAAGTTTTATGCTTTTAAGTTCTACTAAACCCATATATTCATATGTCATGCGTGATATGTACCTTTGTTTGATTTTTCTTTAAATTTAATCTATTATCACATATAGACTAAGTCTACTAGGCTCATTTCCAATCCAATTCATAGGTATGAAAATGTTAATGACTTTTTCCCTAAGTTTCTTTAGCCTTTTTCTTCTCGGTCTAAAGGCCTAACAACTCTTTAGACTGTCAGCGGGTCCAAAACCTTACTTCATATATTTTTACATTTGAATGCACAAGTGCATTATATAGATTAGCACTTAATAGATTACTCTAGAGGTTAAGAAGTTGAGTGTGTGAGGTGTTTAACACTTTCCTCGTATGTATTTGGAAAACTTATTCTAAACTCTTTGGTTAAACTTTAATGGACCTTATCCTTCAAATACAATGTCACTTGCATGCAAAGATACATTATATAAATTTTTCTAGTTTAGCCTTAATTAGATTAGGTGCGACTCCTCTTTGAGCTCAAATGCCTATTCACTATAATCCAATCTATTTGGGCCTTTGAAGGGCCTAATTCATCATCTTTAAGCCTATAGGCCTAAAATAAAGTGTTCAGAGAGACAAAGACCTAACTCACTTTATGGCATGAGAAAAAATTACATTACAATAAATATAGATTTTTTCCATCATTTTCCATCTATTGGGTTGGAAAAATTCCTACAATTAGTAGAAATTTTATCATAACACTCTCTTAACCTCTTGTGTCTTACCCTACTTTCCTTAACTATTACTTAACTTGTAATTATGTAGAAATTGTGAAATTATGTTTGAAATGTTAAAATCTAAAATATTTATAAATTTTGTTGAAATTAATTTTCCATAATTTTCACAACATGCATAAACAATCCTAAAAAAATTTTGTTTCTTAATTTTTCTTTTTCTTTTCCTTTTCCATTTCTTAAATTTATGTTTCTCATATTTCCGATACACACAAATGACCCCTAAAGAGGATTTGTACCTTTTAAAAATCTTAGAAAAGGAAAATTTTGAAAAAAAGTTTAGATTTTCAGGCATTTGTATATCCCAAAAAATGTAAAAAAAATTTAAAATCTTCCATCACTATAAGTATAAATTTTTTCCAATATTTTCTACATGAGTCAGAAAAATTACTACAGTTGGTGAAATCATAAGACTTTCCCTTGACCTCATGTATCTTACCTAATTTTTCTTGACTATTGCTTAATCTGTGGTTACACAGAAAATGTAAAATTATATTTAAAATATTAAAATTTAAAATATTTATAAATTTTATTTAAATTAATTTTCTAAAACTTTTACAATATACATAAATATTCTTTAAAAAAATATTTATTTTTATTTATTTTTTATTTTCTAAATTTCTATTTCTTATATTTTTAACGTACAATTAATCCTTTAATCAACTGAGGGACAAAGAAGTGCAATATCTCGTGGTTTCGTCGAATATATGTTTAATCAACTGAGGGATTCGGACACGCTCGCGCAAACAACCACCGACCAAAATTTCCCATCCGGAATCCCCAACATGCCCATGCTCTCCCGCCATATTCACCGCCCACCCAGCTATGATTCCTTCACAGTCCAGGGGCGAAACCGTCAACTCGAGCGGAATCCAACCGTTCCACCGTCGTTATTCCCGGTTGGCCTTCCCTTCCTCCCACCGTCCTTTTCCCGATGCCCACCGCCGGCGCCGGACAGACTCTCCCCTGTCGCCGGAGGAGCATCGTCCGCGGCGGTAGATCCCACATGCTGAGATACGTGAAATGGCGGAAGCTGACGGGTGCTCTCGCCTTCGGTACAGCCGCCGTGACTCTTCTCCTCAGAATCTGGCTTCTTTCTCCAGTCGCGACCCCCGTCTCCTACAATGTGCCATCGCCATTGCCACCGCCACCACCACCGCCACCGCCACTGCCGCCGCCAAAAGTTATCAGTTCTGGTAGTGTGAATCTAAAAAGGGGGGATGGTGGGGTCAGGCAGGGACGTTCGGCTCGGGTGGACGTAAGGGGATTTCCAGTCTTCAGATTCCTGGTGAGGGTACTAGGTTTTGCTGGTTACCAGTTTTGTTTCTTTTTGCTTGCAGAGGCGGAAGCCGGTGTGGTTGTTGTCACCAGATGAGGCTCTTCTTTATGCAAAGAAGGAGATTGAGAATGCTCCTCTGGTTTCTTCTGATCCAGATTTGCATGCTCCGTTGTTTAGGAACCTCTCGGTTTTCAAAAGGTGAGTATCTGATGGGAAACCAAAATAATTGGGTATATGTTTTGATCGCGCTGGTTGTTTTTGTTGTTCGTCAACGAAGATCTTTTCAGTGACGTTTGGGGGATCCTTATAGTTTTGGTATATGGAATCATGGATTGCAGTCATTTACATGGATGATATCTATTTGTGCATTGTGATACTGTCAAAAGAAAATTTCTATCTCAGAGAATGTTGTCTCTTAAGAGATCTCTTTTCTTTTCGTTTCTTTCCCTTTTCATTTATCTGTTTTTGATCTTAAAATAGCTTGGAGGAAGGAGTTACATAAGTTAAAATGCAAAGACTGGTGAGTTGATTTTAGATATTCTTAGTGAGCTATTGTTGAATAAGGAAGGTGGTAGGACTAATGATGGAAAAATAAAAGGAGAAACATGAAACGAGGTTATCAAAAGATACAATGAGAAAACAGGGGCTAATATTATCTGAAAAAATGTTATTAAACTACTCTATGTATTTTTAAGCTATTTGTATTACATTAATTTCAAGTAGCATATAATTTCTAGATTTCTAAGAAAAACTTTAATTTTTGAACTTTCTGGACTTTCCGACATGCACAAACATTCCTTTTTCTTTGACTTTCTTGATTTTTCATTTCTATTTTTGTTTTTGTTTTGCAACTTTCTAGTGAACACAAACAGGTCCTTAGTTTCATTTATTTGACTTTTTCGTGCTATAGTAAACAACATTAGTATGGTGTTTCCTAACTTTCCAGCCTTTAGTATTTTGTGGTAAACACCTTTTTTTTGAATTCTTTCTATATCTCGTTTTCTATTGTTACTTTTATAATTTTCCCATTATTTGAAATTACAACACTGACATTAAGAAATGATATTGGTACTTACAACAATTGTCAAAAAAAATTATGTGACAAGAATATTAGCATTTACTTTGTAAGATTGACCATTTACATAATATCCTTTACATCTTTCAAAATATTGACTTTTTCAAGTTCTATTAAAAAATTATGTGACACCTTTTTTTTCTGAATGCTTTCTATAAGTATGTGTGGCTCATTGTATAATATCCTTTACATCTTTCAAAATATTTTCCTTTGTAAGATCTGTGAGCTTCAAAGTCTGAATCATAATTTACAGGCATAAATCACTATTTACAGGAGCTATCAACTTATGGAAAAAATACTCAAGGTTTATGTTTATTCTGATGGTCGTAGACCAATCTTCCATACACCACAACTCAGTGGTATCTATGCCTCAGAAGGATGGTTTATGAAATTGATGGAGGTGGATAAGCATTTTGTTGTGAAGGACCCAAATCGTGCACACCTATTCTATCTGCCTTATAGTGCACGCCAACTGCAACGTGTTCTTTATGTGCCTGGTTCGCATAATATGCGACCTTTATCATTGTTTTTGAAGGATTATGTAAACAAAATTTCTGCTAAATATCCTTTTTGGAACTGGACTCATGGAGCAGATCATTTTCTCGTGGCTTGCCATGATTGGGTATGATCTTTGTAATGACGATTATGTATTACTACTTTCTAAATTCTTCATTTATCATCTTCATAGCTTTATATTTTATATAATCCATAAATTTTAGTGTTAAAAATACATAGTTTTTAGATTTCTACAACTTTAATATCATGGTCCTGTTGTTCTATTTGATGGTACCCTGTTCTGCTAATGACTTTAATCACAATATTTCCTTGTCCACTGTTTAGTTCAGTTATGTGTTCAAGTATCACCGAGGACTTGTTTTTCAAGCACACATTTCTTCTAAGATTCAGCACCTTATTTCCATTATTTTCTCCCTCTTTGGACTTTCACACTTTGCTTTATTCTTGAGTTCAAGATAAACATCTATTGCACATGAAAAGTTTTCCTACATCCAGTAATTATAACCAATTTTCTAGAAAAGGTTGCAAATCACGTTTTCTTTTAACAAAAAACCCGATCACTGAGCATACTATAAAAAAAACCTTGGGAATGTGTTCTCATTATTTTAGTATAAGAATCTGAAAGAACATTCAGATATGATTTAACAAAAATCCTATTACATAGTTGAAAGTTGAAGCACGTGAGAAATTGATTCTTTAGATTAGATTAAAATTTCATAGAAGTTTCAACTAAAGACAACAGGATGGAAGGTGATGACACTTCTCCAGAAATTGTGTTAATATACATCTGTAAGAAAATGCATGACAGAATAAATCCGGAACACATCAAGAAAACAAAATAAATTCTGGATATACATTCAGGTTATCCAATCAATATTCTAATCTTTCACCAGTAAATTTTACCAGGGATCTCAATCGGCAACTCCTAGATCTATAGTAGTATTTTTCTTCTTAATCTTTAAGATGAATAAGACTGAAGCATATTTGTCTAGGTGCACAGGAGAATAAATTCACAGCCTGACATCTTAATGTGTTTATTATCACAGGTTCCTTAACCCCAAACCATGAATTTAAAAATATGACTCAAATGAGTATATGTCTTGGAAGTGTGTAAACGACATTTTCTTTAGTTTTTATAACTCTATATATTTCATTTTCTTTTTTCAATTCCAAATCTTTTTTCAAACAATTCAAATTGTTGACAATCTATTTGTTAGTAATTTCTTTTTACTGAATTTCACAGGGCCCTTACACAGTTACCGAGCATGATGAACTTTTCAGAAACACTATAAAAGTTCTGTGCAATGCAGATTCCTCTGAAGGGATATTCCGCCATGGCAGAGATGTGTCTCTTCCTGAAACAACCATCAGGACTCCTAGGAAGCCTCTTAGATATGTTGGAGGGAGACCTGTTTCACAGCGGTATATTCTTGCCTTTTATGCTGGGGGGATGCATGGACGAGTCAGACCAATCCTTTCAAAGTATTGGGATGGAAAAGATGATGACATGAGGATATATGGTCCTCTTCCCAACAGAATATCAAGAAAAATGTCTTATGTTCAGCACATGAAGACCAGCAAATTTTGCATTTGTCCCATGGGATATGAAGTAAACAGCCCAAGAATTGTTGAGGCAATATATTATGAGTGTGTTCCAGTCATTATAGCTGATAACTTTGTTCCACCTTTGGATGAAATTCTTGACTGGCACAAATTTTCTGTATTTGTCAAGGAGAAAGATATACCTAAACTTAAAGAAATACTATTGAAAATTTCTCTTAGACAGTATGTCTCCATGCACACAAATGTCCAAAAGTTGCAAAAGCACTTTCTTTGGCATGCGAAGCCTATTAAATATGATCTATTCTATATGCTTTTGCATTCTATTTGGTTCAACAGGCTGAATCAGATTGAGATCCAGCAATAACAACTACCTTGGGTTAGGCACTGATGTCACTTTCAAACTTCTGGGACAGGAGGGGAAAGACTTTAAGATGCTTTTTTCTGCTAATTCTATTTGGTTCAATACTGCCTTATCAGATTGTTATTTCGTTTTAGCAGGCTGAATCACACTACAATGGCATCTAGCATGTGTTAGCATCTCAGTCTTATTGTTGAATTCCTGAGTTTGGAGTTGGATGGAAATGAAACAAATCTCTTTTCAACCATTTACAGATGTTTGGAAGACTATGATCACTTCTCAATGCAGATTTATGGTGAACTCCAATGATGGATTTCCTCTTTAGACTGCTGTCCTTTCTTGATCAATTGAAGATAGTCTAGTCATCCTCAAGGATCTTCTAAACAATATAAGGTTCATTCAAGAGTGGCATTCACCCAATAAAAAAAATAGAATAAAGATCTTTTTTGTGCTTGATAAGGGGGCTCCGGTCAGAAGACACCCTTCGTTGGCATACTAAGGAAGAACATCCCATGGCATTGATTTTTAGGGTACAAAGGAATGCTAATATGCTTATGTGAAACAAAATGCCTTAGGTGCGTGAATCTCACGACATGAATACTAATGGATTTCATGTTGGTTTAAGAGAAAGCTCATAGTCTCATTTGAACACTAGTGCTCTAAGCCATTTTTTCCTAGGGCACATATGCAAAGAACCTCCTCATAATCTTATACATCATAATTGAAATTTCTCTTGAAACGTGTTTGTACATGTAGAATTATATAAAAATAAATTTTAGTAATAGAATTGAATGAAAATAAATTCTAATATAAAGTTGTTTGTGTACTTCTCAGAATTGAACAGAATTAAGAATATTCGTATTTGTGCATATGTCGGAATTAAACAGAATTGAATTAAATAATTATTATTTTATGTAGTTTAAATAATATTATTATAATATAAAATAAATATAAAAATAAGAATTTTAAAGGGAAATGAACATTAAACAATTAATAAATATTAGAATATTTATTTTAAATTATTAAATAATTTTTAAAAATATAATTTATGTAATGAAGTGCATAAACAAAGTACATAACATAAAAAAATAATATGTCTATGGCTAAATGAAGTACGTAAAATAAATATATTTTTATCTGAAATAATGTATAAGTCTTTTTACAAACATCAAATTGGATGGGCTAGGTATGCACTAGTGTTGTGAAACAACCTTTGTAGATTTGTGAAATGGATGTCATGTACATTTTTCTATGATAGAGTGTATTATATATCAATTTAGCATTTTCAACAAATTAACTATTGTAGACATTCCAATTTTTGGGCTCATCAGGCCCATATATTCAAGGCCTTGTAGCAGCCTATTGGGTCGTTAAGGCTCAATTATTATCACATTTTATCAATTTGAACTTTTGATGCCTATCATTACGGCAAGACCCACTAATTGGGTTGGAAGTCCAATTCAAAAAAATCTGACAAGTTCACCCTATTTGTTAAGAACATGTGGAAAACCACAGTTTTGACATCCAAATACTAGTTAGCACATCATCTTGATCGGTCATGGGGCCAATACTCCTAAAATCCCTAAAATCGCTTTATCAGTTAATTATTTAAATCACATAATTAAATATGAGATTATATAAACTAAATCATTTGATTTAAGTTCTTGAAATCTTTAATTAAATCAAGTTCAATCAACAAATCAAATTAAACTCAACTACTACACTCGATTGGCCAATTAGACCCAATTGGCTAACCCAATGGGCCTTGGGTTCGAACCTAGCAAGCACCCAAGTCGCACCCAATCACGTCCAGGCATGGTTGACCATTGTTTAGGCTGGCCAAATCGGTTCAAGACATCGCGCCAGTTCGCCTAGCTTGCCGCATCCAAGTCCAGCCATCCGCGTACTTGGTCAGCCTGATTGCAACCAAGTCCAATCCGTATCCCAACCACGTATCCCAACCACGCCTGCTTGTCCGCACCTGGCCAGGTCAATTGCGTCCATGCACCCACACCAGGACTCGCCCACATGGACCGTCTTCCTCGTGCATGGTGGCCGGTTGCTGCCTACTTCGCCTACAACACTTGTAAGCCGTTCGGCCATCTGACCTTGCCATCCCCTGAGAAAGGCAGCAAACAACTCGAGATTTGTCGCGTCGAACCTGCTACCCTCCTCCAAGTGCCAGCAATGAAGCAAGGGTGGCTTTTGTAGGGCTACCCCAGTTCGACCGTCGGACACCTGCAAGCATCGTTGGAAAGGGCGGAGGTGGCAATCGCAATTCTGCCTGAAATGGAGAGTTCCTTGGACTCATCCTCCTCGAGAAAAGCACCTTTTTCCATTTGGGTGAAAACTCCATTGCTCAGGTCACTTGCAACCGGCTGTCCTCTTGTCGCTTATGGAGGCTTACAAGAAGGAACAAAGCAGATGTCATGACTCCTGTTAATATCGTAGTAGTATTAATATTTGCTTAGTGTGATAATGAGATTTTATATTAAAAGTTGAAACTTAGTATTGATTGTAAGCTTTTGTGTGGGCTAACATTAGGCCACTATCACGGTTGATGTAAGAATTATTTAAGTTATTGTAACGTAGAAGCTCAGGACAGAATAGAGAGAGTTTATGTCGAGTTCCAGATACCTCGGGTTCTAGTGGTTCCCTGTGTTCCCGTCAAGCGAGAGGACCACCCTCGCCATGTGGGGTCTGGGTCGGTGACCGCCCTGCCCGTCTAGTTAGACAGGAGAGCACCATTGGTTAACATAGGGCATTCGAGGAAGAACCCACACCCTCCTTCGTAAGTGCGAAGATCGATTCGGCTTCAGGAGATTTGTGAATAGTTAGAGGTTCATGACAGGGAGGTATCAGAGGGCGAATTGGATCTAACAATTCTAGAGATGGCGAGCATGCAAGTGGATGAGCTACGAAATCTATTGTTGCGCATGATGCAGGAGCAACGGAAGGAGTCTACTGAAAATCGACAAGCCATGTGGGAGTTACTTGAGGAAATGAGGACTCGATCCAAAGAAGCAAGCTTTGCTCGAGGGGAGAATGATGGGGAGACAGGAGGGAGCAATGATGGAGAACGAGGAAAGTCGAGGATGGATGGATTGCTGTCTAGGTCGACCCCAAAGATCTTTTGTCTGGTGTATGACAGCACGACAGATTCAGGGGCATGGCTGCTACGAATTGAACATTTTTTCAAGGCATACCGCATCCCTCTAGATTAGAAAGTAAACTACGCTTCACTCCACTTGGAAGAGGAGGCTATACAATGGTATGATTGGTATGAACAAAATAATGATATCCTAATTTGGGATGAGTTCAAGGTGGACATTGTTAAAAGATTTGGAGAGAATGAGTTGGAAAGACCCCTTGCCCAACTTTCTGAACTTCAACAAATCGGGTTAGTTAGGGAGTATCATGCCAAGTACAAGAAGTTGCTTAACAAAATTGGAGCCCCCTTCAATGATTTGGATGTAGCATACATTTTTATAAGTGGCTTGCAGGAGGACATAAAAATGGAACTGCAATTGGTGGAATCCACTTCCTTGGTGGCGATAGCAAGGATAGCTAAAATCATTGAAGCTAAATTGGCCAAAGGCAAGAGGATAGTGACAAACAAGAATCCTGTGGTAAAAGGGGCTTCAACTTCTGTTAGAACTGAGGTAGGGCCAGTTTCGTTCAAAAATCTCACCCCAGAATAGATGCGAAAATGTCGAGAAAAAAATTTATTACAATTGTAATGAAAGATGGGCACTTATTCATAAATGTAAAAGATTTTCTATGTTCATGGTGCAAGGTGAATGAGAGGACGACTTAGCAAGGGAAGATCAAGAACCAGCTTAGGAGGATGTGGGGGAAATAGCTATTTCTACTCACGCTATGGTAGGAACAGTGGGATTGAAAACACTGAGAGTATGGGTTCGGCTGTTGGATACCAAAGCTCTTTTAATGGTTGATAGTGGTAGCACCCACAACTTCGTGGACCCATGTTGCTTGCCAACAAGTTGGATAGAGGGATTGTAGGTCCAACATTATGTGACAGTGGTGGGAGGTCTGCGTTTACCTTCATATGGGCTATGGGTATGAGCCCCTATTCGGCACCAAGGGCAATGCATCTGAGTTGACCTGTATATAATGGAAGTGGGGCTTTATGATATTATTCTTGGGGTGTAGTAGTTGGAGAAGTTAGGCCCTTTCCAAATGGATCTTGAAAAATAGCAAATGAACTTTCACTTTTAGGATTAGAATATACAGTGGCAAGGTATTAATGACCCACCTAGGCAGGAAACAGACTAGAAAGGAATCAAACGAGAAGCTAAAGAAGTCAAGGAAATTTTTTGTGTGTACCTCTTGGAGCCTAAAATGCAAAAAAAACATTGAAGAAGTACTAATTGATCTACAGGAAGTACTGACCCAATTCGAGGAAATCTTTGGGGAGCTCAAGTCATTGCCACTAGATAGAGAAAAAAATCACTGAGTACCCTTAAATATGAGAATTTAACAGTAAAAGTGCCCCCTTACAGATACTCTCATTTTCAAAAGGAGGAGATAGAAAAACAAGTGAAGGCCTTCCTAGAGAATGGGATTGTGCGCCCATCTAACAGTTTGTTTGCATCACCAGTACTATTGGTTCACAAGAAGGACTGGTCTTGACACTTGTGCGTGTATTACAAAGTCTTAAACGACATTACCATCAAGGACCTATTTCCTATGCCAGTTGTTGAAGAGCTTCTAGACGAATTGGCTCATGCTTCGTATTTTTCTAAACTGGATCTGTATGCGGGATATCACCAGATAAGAGTTCATTCCTTTGATGTTCATAAAAACAGCCTTTAGGACACATGATTACCATTTTGAATTTCTTGTGATGCCATTTGGATTAACAAATGCTCCCTCGACATTCCAAGTTGTGATGAATCAAATATTCAGACTATGGCTACAAAGATTCGTCTTATTTTTTTTTGACAATAGATTGGTTTACCGCAGATTGTAGGATGAACACAAGGAACATTTGATGCAAGTGCTGTAGAAACTGCATGACAACCATTTGTTGGTTAAACGTAGTAAATGTTGCTTTGAGGTTCAAACAGTGGCATACTTGGGGTATATAGTTTTAGTTGAGGGGGTGAAAGCCGACCCAAAGAAGATTTGCAACATCCAACAATGGCTAATTCCACAAGATGTCAAGGCTCTTTGGGGATTCTTGGGTCTCACTGGCTATTATCGAAGATTTGTTAAGAACTACAGACCATTAATTGCGCCCCTCACTCGTCTACTTAAGAAGAATGTGTTCAACTGGTCCGAGGCCGCCTCGAAAGCCTTCCAAAGGTTGAAGGATGTGATGACGACGTCGCCTGTATTAGCCTTACCTGATTTCAACCTAGAGTTCACAATTGAGTGTGATGCTTTGGGTGTGGGGATGAGAGTTGTCTTAAGCCAAAATGGAAGGCCCTTGGCTTCTATCAGTCAAGCTTTCAGTGCTAAACAACAGGCTATGTCTACGTACGAAAAGGAGCTCATGGCTTTACTCTTGGTGGTAAAAAGGTGGCGGTAGTATCTAATGGGGAAACACTTTGTGGTGAAGATTGACCAACAAAGTTTAAACTTTTTGTTGGAGTAGAGGATTAACGAGCCAATATAACAGAAGTGGTTGTATAAATTGTTGGGGCTAGATTTCAAAATTGAGTATAGGTCGGGGAAAACAAATATGCTAGCTGATGCTCTATCAAGACAAAACAGCAACCCATAATTCCAATTAACAGCGATCTTCGTGCTCCAGTTAACGCAGGTTAATTAAGTGCGGGAATCGTACTCGACAGAATTGGAGCTACAAAAACTTAAGCAAGACTCGGAAGAAGGTTGACTGGATGTCCTTAAATATACTTATAAAGAGGGGCTACTTTGCTATAAGGGGTGAATGATCTTAGTGCTGCACTCCCCACTAAAAGGGCAAATAATGCATGAGTTCCACAACGCTTCATCTGCCAGGCATACGGGATTCCTATGATCCTACCATCAACTCAAGAAACTCATTTATTGGAATGAGATAAAGTGGGACCTCAAGAACTTTATTAAAGAATGCCCAGATTTGTCAGCAGGCCAAGGTGGAAATTATGTCCTTGGTAGGGCTTTTACAGCCATTACCCGTCCCCGAGGCGTTCTGGCAGGAAATTACAATGGACTTTGTAGATGCCTTACCACTGACTCATAGATATTCTAGTATTTTGGTCATCGTCGATTGACTATCAAAATACTCTCACTTCATTAAATTAAGGCATCCATATACAGCCGAGAGTATGGCCACATGATTTATTGAGTAGTGAAACTTCATGGGTTCCCAAAGTCGATAACAATCGACTGAGACCCAATATTCATGAGTAAATTTTGGCAAACCTTATTAGCTGCATCAAGCACATCTCTCTAGTTCAGTTCTACCTATCACCCCCAAACCGATGGGCAATTGGAGATCGTCAACAAGGCTTTGGAGTTGTACCTATATTGCTATTGTACCGAAAGACCAAAGCAATAGCCAGGATTCCCTGGGTTGAGTTCAATTATATTATAATACCTCATATCATACTTCCATTAAGGTCACTCCATTCTAGGCGGTATATGGGCAATCACCCCCTTCTTTGCTAAAATATGAATTAGGAACCATAGTCATTCCAGTAATGGAGGAACACATCAAACAAAGAATGGAGATGTTGGCCATTTGAAGGAGAAATTAAAACAAGTGCAAGAACAAATCAAGAAATTTGCAAATAGGCGACAGACTAACAGGGTTTTCTCGATGGGCGATTGGGTGTATCTCCGCCTCCACCCTTTCAAACAAAGCTCATTGCATCACTTCAATTTTAGGAAGCTAACTCCTTGCTATTTCGGCTTGTTTCAAGTGGTAAAGAAGATTGGTG
Source organism: Amphibolis antarctica (assembly GCA_024699675.1). Taxonomy (NCBI): domain Eukaryota; kingdom Viridiplantae; phylum Streptophyta; class Magnoliopsida; order Alismatales; family Cymodoceaceae; genus Amphibolis; species Amphibolis antarctica. Next base: position 91,026 of record JAMKPZ010000138.1, read on the forward strand.
AAGTCGGTCACAATAATGAATATTTTTGTGACGGCTAATATATTTTAGCTGTTATTATTTGTGATGGCTTTTAAAAGTTGTCGTAAATGTCTTTGGCAGATAAAAACCCGTGCCTTCCCCTTCTTCCCGTGCGACCTCCTTTTCCGTGAAAACCCTTCCCGCCGTCTCATCGCCCTCTCCATGCATCCACCATGCCACCGTCTCGCCACCCTTTCCACGCATCCTCCTTGCCGTCGTGTTGCCGCCCTCTCTGCACGTTGTCCTTGTCGTCGTCTCTATTGTCTCGCCGTCGGGAGCTTCTTCTCCTCCCTTCTCTCCAACCTTGCTTTTCTTCTTCGCCGTGAGACCTCATTATGCACCATAAGTACAAATTTGTGTTTCTCTAGTTTTTTCATGATGTTTTTAGTTTTTTCGTGATTTTTTTGTAGGTTTTTAGTTTTTTCCCATCGCCACCATTTTTTTTCTCTTGTAGGTGCTAGCCTTTATTCACACTTTGGGCTCCTGACAAAATGTTTCACAAGATATTGCATCCAAATGAAGTTTTTGTTTGATCACAGTTTGCAACTATTTTTCTTTTGTTTGATTATGTAATTGTGATGAAGTGATTAGGTCAAATATGGAATTTTTGTTTAAAATGTTGGTTTGATACATAGGGAACTCTCCCCTTGATGAATAGTATAGATATATGGGGTGGTTGAAAGTACTGAATTAATAAGAGTCTTCCTAATCCTATTTGAAGAACTTGGAGAGCTCTATGGCATCAGCCAACAGAGTGGCAACAAGAGTGGAATAGGTGGGCTGGAGATTGCAGAGAGGCAAATGACATGGCAAGATGTGGTAGAATAGGCTGGTTAGCTAAGGCTAGAGCATCAGTAGAGATGGTCAAAGCATGCACAGTTGTGTGGAGACACATCAAACCAGATGAAGGTTGTCTGGGTGGAGAAGAGGAGCTGCTTGTGTTCATAAGGTGACCTGTTTCACACCTGAAACAAGAGGGGGCCGGCTAGGTTTAAGCATTCTTTAGCACCTGTGTAAGCCATATCAATATATGTCATCCCATCAACACTCAAGGTCAACAATTTATCCTTCTAGTGTCCAAGACAGCAGATACCATTGCTTCATACGTCAACCACTACCACATTTGGTTCATGATTCAATGTGTGGCCCCAAATTAGAGATTTCTAGTTCATACATGGAATTAAGGAGTCTGATCATCTCTACTATTTTTTAACTGTTTAAGTGTTTGTATTTTAGTTTTTTAGATTTCTATTTTTGAGTTATTTTCATTTATAGAATACATTATTTCAATATTTATTTTTTTATTTAGAATTTTAGTTATTCCATATATATTTACGGTTTTATAGTTATCTATCTATTCTTGAGTGCAAATCACACATAACAAAAATATGTTTTTTAAATTGTATTACATGTAATTGAATTATTTTGATGATCATGTTGCTTGTATTTTTGCAAATGTCTTATATTATTCATTTTATTTATGTCCTCTTTTCAAAAATCACCTATTTAGATCCCTAGTTTTTTTAAAAGTTTTAATTTCCAATATGTACAATGTTAGTAGAGAGAAACCCATGCTTAAGTAGGAGAGAAATAACTTTTGAAAATTCTAGCAGTTGACTATTATTGGTAGGATATATGGCAAACTGATAATATATCATTATAATTGACAAGCAAGGCTAAGAATTTTTTACATTAGAAAGTAACACATTACCATTATGACATCATGTAAGCATATATGGATTCATCTTGATTATGTTTTGTCTACCAATTCTTGTGTATTAATTACATACTAATCATATTTGCTTAATAAAATAACAATTTCTACTGTCTTATTATGTGTGCATGCATTTTAATCATATTGCTTGATATATACCCTTGATACTTGAACTAGTCATATCATGATATCTCTATGTTCATACATCCATCATACTAAATCCATATGAAAAAAATATTTACATTTGCATTTATGCTTACATTTACATTATTTTTATTGGTTATTTTTAAAAGCGTGTAGTTGTAAGAAAATTTGCTAAGATTCATGGATCTCATAATGAATTGATCAAGTGTCCATGTTTGAAATGTGTTAATTCACTCTTACAAAATCCTAAAATTGTACAAGAACACTTATTTTAGAATGAGATTCTTCAAAATTACACAACATGATGTTATCATGGAGAAGTTACATCAAAAAAAGTTCAAATTCCCAATGTAATTGCTAATGATGCCAATGTTGTAATAGATCATCATGATTATGATGATTTGAATGAGATGTTTGAAGACATTAATGACATGGTACAAGGTTTTGAAGAAAGACAAGAGAGTATTGAAGATGAAAATGATAATGTCAAGGCCTTTTATAATAGTTTGGATGATGTTAACCAAGAGTTATATCAAGGATGTGAAAAATATACAAGGTTAACTTTTATAGTTCAATTGTTTCATATAAAATGCTTGGGTCAGTGGAGTAATAACATATTTGATATGCTGTTGGGACTACCTAAGAATGCCTTCCCAATGACAAATTTACCAAGTAATATGTATGAGTTGAAGAAGATGATTAAAAACTTGGGTCTTCATTATGGAAGAATAGATGCATGCGAGGATGATCACGTTTAATTCTGGAAAGACAATACAAATTTAGACTCATGTCCAAAGTGTGGCAAATCAAGATGGAAGACCAAAGAAATCATGTCCAATACTCATGTCCAAAGCTGTAAATCCAAGAAGAAAAGAACTCCAGTAAAAGTTGTCAGGTATTTTCCAATTATTCCAAGACTACAAAGGTTATTCATGTCATCCAAAACAGCTAATTTAATGAGATGACACAATAAAGATCGCACAAACGATAATGTGATGAGGCATCCTACAGATTCTCCAGCGTGACAGACATTTGATGAAATTCATGCTTCATTTAGTATGAAACCTTGTAATGTCAGGTTGGGGTTAGCTTCTAATGGATTTAATTCTTTTGGAACAATGACTACTCAGTATAGTATTTAGTCGACCATTTTGATTCCTTACAATTTACCTCCGTGGATGTGCATGAAACATCACAACATGATGTTATCGTTGCTTATTCTTGGGCCATCTTCACCTGGTGTTGCTATTGATGTTTACATGCAACCATTAGTAGATGACTTGAAGAAATTATGGGTTGAAGGTGTACAAACATATGACAAATCAAAGAAAGAGGTGTTTCAAATGCGTGTTGCACTTTTGTGGACCATACATGATTTCCCAGGTTACGCTATGTTATCTAGTTGGAGTACGAAGGGAGCATATGCATGTCTATCTTGTCATAAATTTACATGTTCTCATAGATTGAAACACAACAAAAAGTATTGTTACACAGGGCATTGAAGATTTCTTCCAGATAATCATAAATATCGTGCAAATAAATCATTATTTGATGGGACAATTGAAGACAGGTCACCACCAAGAGCACTTTCAGGTTCACAAGTATTATCTAAAGCTAACAGCCTTACTTTCACCCTAGGCAATGGTGATGTTGCTTCCAAAAAAAGAAAAATGATTGAAAGCAGTGATGAAAGTTTTAATTGGAAGAAGAAAAGTATTTTCTTTGATTTACCATATTGGGAAACAATACTTATATGATATAATTTGGATGTGATGCACATCGAATGAAATGTTTCTAACAAAATCATAGGAACTTTACTTGAGATAGAAGGCAAAACTAAAGATACAAAAGAAGCACGTCTAGATATGGCTAAAATGGGTATTAGAAGTTCTCTACACATTGATAAAGATGTTGCAGGACACATTCCAAATGCATGTTACACAATGAATAAGACGCAAAAGAAGTTATTTTGTCAAGTTCTTAAGCAAGTTAAGGTTCCTGATGGTTATGCTTCCAACATTTTCAGATGTATTAATATTGACTCCAAGAAGATTGCAGGACTTAAAAGTCATGATCATCACGTACTAATGCAACAATTACTTCCTCTTGTGGTGAGGAGATGTTTGCCATATAGTGTTAGTGATGTGCTTATCCATTTATGCAATTTTTTTAAAGATTTATGTTCAAAGAATGCAACTACTGAGAAATTTGTCACCTTGGATGATGAAGTTGCTGAATGTTTATGTAAACTTAGATAATTTTTTCACCTTCCTTCTTCGTTATAATGGTACATTTACCTATTCATTTAGTAGAAGAAATAAGATTGGTAAGACCTTTGCAATATAGATAGATGTATCCAATAGAAAGGTAATGATGACATTAACTTTACTTTTAAAATATTTATCAAAATTCACATTAACGTGTTGCTATGTGTAGGCATCTTGCCAAAATAAAATCATATGTATGTAACACACATCATCCAGAAAATTCAATTGTTGAAGGCTATCTAGCCATGGAGTCTATGATATTTTGTTTAAGATACTTGCAAAGTGTTTCAACAATATTTAACAAAGCTTCAAGAAATGATGATTTGCAAGATACAATACACGATAATGAAGGATGGGACATATTTGCCAGAAGTGCTCGATTTTTAGGTGGTGAAGTATTGCATGATTTGGATTATCATACATTACAATTGGCACATCGAACTGTTCTTGACAATTGTAATGAGATTGATGAATTTCGTCAATAAGTTTTGTTGTAATTTAATTCATTAAGGTATATATCAATTAATATTATTAACATTGATCATTATATTTGATGTAGGGAACATTTCCAACTTGTAAGATCACAATATCATCTTACCCATGCATGGGAAGTGGAATAAATACATTCTTTAGAATTTTCGGAATGGTTTGCACAACATGTATGTAACATAGTATGAAGCTTGTTGGTGTACTATGTCTCAATACAAATTTGTGGTATATCACAAGTTAATGTTGTTTCTGTCATGTAGGTGTGAATCATGTGGGAAGAAAAAATGGAGAATATGTCTAATGAGCTTAGATGGTTAGCATGTGATCTAAATCCACATGTAAGAAGTTACAAAGGTTGTGTAATCAATAGATTTCAATTTCACACAAAGGATGTTGAGCATAAACGAAGTACTCAAAATAGTGGTGTTTGTATAAAAGCAAGAACATCATGCTTTGCCAGTGGAAAAGACAAAAATCCAGTAGAAGGAGATGTGATGTATTATGGTATTGTTAATGATATCATATCATTAACTTATGTCATTGATAGAAGTGTAGTATTATTCAAATGTGATTGGGTTGATTATGGTGTTGGTGATCATGCCATTAAGATAGATGAATTTAATATTACTTTGGTCAACTTTGATCGTTGTCGTAATGATGATCCTTTTGTATTAGCGTCTCAAGTTCAACAAGTATTTTATGTTGTCGATCCTACTGAAAAAGGGTGGCATGCAATTATCTCTTATAGTCTAAAAGATTTGTACAACATGGAACAGGATGATGAAGATGATGTGATGTAATTTATTTGATGTTAATGACAAAATGATATTACTAAAATAATTTAATTTTTAGTCCAAGTATTTGGGATTTTCTTCTTGAAACTGCAACCACACCTGCTACTTGTTAGGTTATGGGTATTAATTTACTACTTGTTAGAACTATTTTCATGTTTTATGTTGTATTTGAAATTTTTAATTTTAATATTGTAAGAGGAAAAAAAGAAAATGTTATCCCACTATTTTGAGGAATATGAGCAAGGAGCAAGTACATGTGAAGAAAATGTTGCACCTAGTTGAAAAAAAACAAGAGGACCTACACTCATGGCTGAAATTGAAAGATTAACGTTAGGAGAGAAATTTATAGTACCACTCAATGAAATGCACCAACCCATAGAAAGGGAAGGAGGTCGATTATCTATTTATATCGGCTCCATAGCAAAAAAAGGTGAAATATTTTCAATAATGATTCATGATTGGCATCGCATGCTTGATACAAATAAAGAGGAAACATTTCATAAAATTTTGGTATATTTTCACTTTTTTTTAAATTCATTGATCTCATGTTCATATTACATCATATTCAATTTAACTTCTTTTAATGATTTCATAGGAAAAATTTGAGTTGCCATTAGAAGGACCAATAAAAGTATGGATAATGAGGTCCTTATGTAAAGATTGGAGGAATGAGAAATATAGATTGTGGCAACAATACATTAAAAGCAAGAATAAAAATGATCCACCAAGTGATTATCACGTCATACCAGATCAATGACGCGAATTAAAACATTATTGGGACTTCGACGAATTCAAGGTATTGTTCAAAATTATTTATATTCAAAATATTAATGATATGAATTTATAATAGTTGGATATGTAGTGCAATTATTTATATTCAATTTTTTGGTGTTGCTTATGTAGTCAAAAAGTGATAAAAATAAGGATAATCGAAAGATGCTTCAATCACAGCATCACGTCGGCCAGAAAAGTTTTGCTCGATTAGCTCATGAACATGTAAGTAACGCATGTTGTATTTGAAATTCAAATTTATAATTTTTTTGAGTATAGACTAAGTCTTTATACATAATAATCACGTAGAAAAAGAAAACTGGTGTTCAATTAGATAGAAGTGAACTTTATGTCATGAGCAGAACAAGAAAAGATGGAAGTATAACTGATCCCATATCACAATTACAAGTAGTATGTATTTTGATATTATTTTTTCAGTTATTATATTTTTTATTTATCATCTTTATTATCTATATTGTGTAGGATGAAATTCAACGACTTAAACAAAGCCAAGTTGAAGATCAAGGAAGCAGTTCAAACGTTGGTGATTTTGATATTTTATCATAAGTGTGCTTGGCAAAGAAAGATGTGGTCGAGTACGGGGATTGGGATTAGGTCTCACTCCATCATAGATGTTAGGCAGAAATTCACGCAAATCATCCACACAACATTATACGTTAGTAGACGATAATGAGAAGGAAGCTGATCGTAATAAAATGCATCAATTTCGAAAATGGCTGAAATGAGAAGTCAAATGAAATGTATGCAAGAATTACTTCTCCAACAGGTAATACTAGATAAATATTATTACATAAGTTATCTTATAATCATATATATTTGTTAATATTAATTTTTCATCTTTTTTGATAGACACATGGTGTCATTCAAGTGTCAACTGATCAATGTGGACCGTCATCATCTCAAATACCTATTGAAGAGGTGAATTAGTATTAAAATTTCTATGTTATTATTGATTGTTTATATTACAATGTTTTTGCTAAATATTTTTTCATAGGAGCAATGTATACCATATAAAATTACAAACAGTGCATCCATCTTGGCTAGTGGAATGTTATTAAGTGAAGATCTTAATAAAAGGATTGGGGAAACTTCTCTAGGCCTAGGATGGTGTGAAGCTGTAATTAAAGTTATTTTGAATCATAATGCACCCTTATTAAGGCCCTATGGAAGAAATAAGAGAATGATGGATATAATAGGATCTAATATTGCACGACCTTGTAGTTTGGTAAGTATATTTATTACTGTTATAATTAATTTATTACTTAAAATTTGAATGATATTTATTTTTGTGTTATTGTTTATTATTGTTGTAGGTGGAACCTGAATGAAGATAATTAATTCAAGGTAAGATATTTTACTAATTCACTTGTAAAATATTTATTTTTGTATTATTGTTGTAGTTGGAACCTGAACGAAGATAATTACTTCAAGGTAAGATATTTTACTAATTCACTTGTAAAATATTTATTTTTGTGTTATTTATTATTATTATTGTGGGGCACTAACTTAATAATGCACCATTATATGTATTCTGAGCTACATCCCCATTACATTGTCACCTCTTTACTTGATCATACCTATATTTATGTAGTTTTTGTTGCCATCCTTTTTTGAAATTAATACACGAGAAGTGAAGCTTCAAGGAAAAGATTGGATCTATATCTTTAGGCGTAGATTTGAATCAGTAATGTACAAATTCAAGTTTGGATCTTTAATTTATCATGAAAATACACACTAGCATTCTTATATTGTGATCATATATATATATATATACGACAATGAATCATATTACAAGCGTCTTACACGTGATACACATAAACTAACTTCAATAGTACAATAACATTCACATTATTAAAATTAATTAGTTATTGAAAAAATACTCACACATATTTTAAAGTTCAATTTTTTTACTTCACGTGTTGTTATGAATTATATCACGAGCACACCATGATTATTGAGAAATTGTATATCATGTCGACATTAAATCACTGGGATTTAAAGATATTTGGTTGATTGAACAACAACATTCAACTTTATCTTCAAATTCCTCCACTCATTTAAAAGTAGTAATGTTAAAATGGTTAATTTTGTTGGATTAAAGTTTCATTTATTTTCAACTACTTTTAATTTCTAAAATTATATTCAACGTTATTATTATTATACAGATTTTAACGTATAAATTTTTATTATTTAAATTACTATACAATTCTAACTTCGTTTGTGAAACAAACTTTAACTTTAATAACTACAAATAGCTAAAGTTAATAATAGTTTTATAAATAATGTTAAAACTATATGATAAATTGTAAGATAAGAATTTTTATATAATAATGCTAATATATAAGAGTTTATATTGAATCGAAACTAAAGTTGGAATTAACAAATATAACCATAAGATATAACTAAATACACATACACACTATATATACATATATAATCATAAAAAATAAAATACAAAAGAATTAAATATATTTTATTTAAATTAGTTGATTAGGTTGAATAGATTGATTGAAATATTGACAAATATTTTTTTTTTTTAAGAGTGATAAATATTTTTTAAATTGAATTGATACGTTGTTATTTTTTTAAAGTGATCTATTTTTTTAAGAGAAATTTAAAATCTTTTATTAAAATGTACAATGTTAACCAAGAGTTATATCAAGGATGTGAAAAATATACAAGGTTAACTTTTATAGTTCAATTGTTTCATATAAAATGCTTGAGTCAGTGGAGTAACAACACATTTGATATGCTGTTAGGACTACTTAAGAATGCCTTCCTAATGACAAATTTACCAAGTAATATGTATGAGTTAAAGAAGATGATTAAAAACTTGGGTCTTCATTATGAAAGAATAGATGTATGCGAGGATGATCACATTTTATTCTGGAAAGACAATACAAATCTAGACTCATGTCCAAAGTGAGGCAAATCAAGATGGAAGACCAAAGAAATCATGTCCAAAGCTCTAAATCCAAGAAGAAAAGAACTCAAGTAAAAGTTGTCAGGTATTTTCCAATTATTCCAAGACTACAAAGTTTATTCATGTCATACAAAATAGCTAATTTAATGAGATGACACAATAAAGATCACACAAACGATAATGTGATGAGACATCCTACAGATTCTCCAGCGTGACAGACATTTGATGAAATTCATGCTTCATTTAGTATGAAACCTTGTAATGTCAGGTTGGGGTTAGCTTCTAATGGATTTAATTCTTTTGGAACAATGACTACTCAGTATAGTATTTAGTCGACCATTTTGATTCCTTACAATTTACCTCCGTGGATGTGCATGAAACATCACAACATGATGTTATCATTGCTTATTCTTGGGCCATCTTCACCTGGTGTTGCTATTGATGTTTACATGCAACCATTAGTAGATGACTTGAAGAAATTATGGGTTGAAGGTGTACAAACATATGACAAATCAAAGAAAGAGG